>OMLB01005540.1:22458-36605 GCA_900302555.1 Myripristis jacobus
AAGCAGAGAAAAAAAAAAAAAAAAAAGCATCAGTAAACATGAGGCTGACACAAGTGCTGTGATGGTGAGGCGTGCATCTGTTTGGACAACAGCGTGTGCCAGGCCTCGTCTGTGGTGACAGCACAGTGTGAAACACGACCGGCGTGGCTCTGCACCAAGGTCAAAACACGTGTTCCTGAGTCACGTACCTCGGGTCACACACTGGTTAAAGGTAACGCAGGTGAGTATTACACACGGAACGTTTGTGCGAACATGCAAGTGTGTGTGTTTTACTCCTGTTTCGCCCTCTGAGTAGCACTTTGCTGTAATTGTTTGCCTGCAGGCTGTATCTGTGAGTGCGTGTGTTTGAACCTTAGCCAGAGCTGAATCATATCTCTGGCTCATCTACAAGCCTCAACAGGCTCCTAATTGGCACTGTTGTTGAGTATTGTGTGGACACCCAGGTATTTGAATGGGTTATCTGCTTTAGTGAGGGATAGGATCGTTCTTATCAGCGCAGGGTCACGGGAAACTGATTAGCACGCTGCCAGCCGGTCATACTGTCGTTCGGTGGTTTGCCTGAACAAAGCTATATCTGTGTGTCAGTGCTAAAGATACTGATGACAGATAGGGGTAGTTTGAAGTGCTTCTGTGTGTGTGTGTGCGCGTGTGTGTGTGCGTGTATGTAAAAGTGTAGGGCAGAAGACTCATGACTCCACTCTCAGCAATTGCTGGTAAAGCCAAGGGAATCCAAACAAAGTGCTGTGTGTTGATAACAGCAGACACAAGGTAGATAATGAAAGCTACCTGCTAAGAGGCCGATATGTTCTCACTTGCAAGAAAAAAAAGCAACAGAAAAACTTGGAGGAGAAAATGTTTACTATTCCCCCGTGCAGCGTTTGAAAGGAGAGCTTGTTGTGTCTTACCTGGCTTCCCTCCTTCTGCCAGAAGACGGCGGGCTGAGGGTTTCCCTTGGTCTCACACGGGAAGGTGGCAGTGCGACCTTGAGCCACTATCTGGTCTCTTGGACGGATGACAAACTGGGGTGCAGCTGGTGTCGGAGGGTAAAAACACAGGTGTTAGTCGAACGGCGAGGCCAAACTTTAGGACTGGAGATCATCGGGGCTCGGGGACATCAAGCAAAAACAAGCACTGTACCACATGGCCAAATCAAAATGGGAAAGCTGTACAGAGCTTCCATGCAGCATTTTCCATCTTTCGCTCTCTAATGGCTCTGAACAGAGGAAAAAACACCAAGGACTGTCATGACTATCATTGCTATGGTAACCGGGTTGGCCATTCATCCAGGCGGAGCTGAGACTGAATGAATGACAGTGACATCTGCATTCACACAGGGAGGCGCCTCGGTCACGATGCCACTTACATCTGAAACAACACGTAGGTAACAGCCATGCCCTGGAAATGTCCAAAAACTATGAGCAGGCACAGACACACACTGGCTTCTGACTGGCTGTGTTTGAAGGTGAAGTTCACCTCACACAGCTTGCTCAGCGCTTTAGATCAAACTTGTATCAAAAGAGAGTGAAAGAGAAACAGAAAGGACCATTTCTGTGTTTACCTCGCCTCAAACTACACCCAAGACACAAGAGGCACGAAAAGTTATGCTTTAAAGCAGCAGTATGAAACTTTCTCAATCAATATTCACAACTCTGTCAGACGCCAGGCCGGTTGTCACGCCCTACTCGCCCGGCCAGAGTGAGACATTTCTGACTGACAGCTTGACGGATGTGGTTCAATACCAGAGAGAAAGAGGAAAGTTGATAGATTAGATGGGAGCTGTGCCCTGTCCTCACTCCCTGTCCGTGGCAGGTTACTGAGGCACAACCTCACACCGACCATTCTCACTTGTCCAAGCAACTTTCTTCAAGATTCTTCACGTCAATTAACAAGCAAAGGCTGACAGCACAGTGCATAGACGGGACAAAAACAGAATCCAGAGTGTTTCCTTGACCGTGTTGAAACGTTTTACTAAACGCCAACAGATAAATGAGAAATGCATTTACAAAGTTCCTTTTTCCATCCCAAATAAATAATGATGACACTGACAGACAGGCATACAGTGCATTCAAACACAGAGGGAAAAAAAAATCTTTATCTTTAACCAGTTTGCACTGAGAAGATTTTCATACAATTGTTATCTTGACTCATAATTGGACATTTTGCCACAACTATGTTTATTGCAAAACTGGCAAACATCTGCAGATGTTTCAACACTGACCACAGATGACATGTGAATTCAAGACTTTTATTTGTTTATTCTATGACAGTCACAGGTGTGTACGCCCTGTGTGTGTGAGTGGCATGCTGGCTCTGGAAAGACGTCAACAACACATTCCTTAGAGGGGGAAAGAAGCTTCCTGCAGAGAAAATAACAAATCAACAAATTACAGAGTCTTAGCAATAAACTGGAGATAGCTCAGATGATCAATGGAGTGGGTGATGTTTCTTTGATCAAACTTGTTTAGCATTAAATCTCCTCAGGCTTCTCTGGTGTTTATCATGCAAAATTTAGCAGAGTTTGCTCTTTGCTGTGAAATGCTATTTTCAAAAAAATCTGAATTGTTGCAATGCACCATCTTGCATCCTTTCTGTTTCTTCAGATTTCTTCGTAAGTCCTTGCACTGACAAGCCAGCTGGTCCCAGTAAGGGCAAACTCTTCCCATTTGGCTGGTTTCTCCATGTAATCCCTTTTCGGGAGTGTGTATTTGTCAAAGATACACACAGTTGGGAATGCTACAGATGGCTACAGATTTACTGCCATCCCATTTGGCCTTCTGCAGCTTGGATATCTTGTGGCTCTCACAATGTTGGGCCTGATACAGAACTCCTAAATCATGCTCTGGCAAAGACTCAGTTCCCTCCCTTCTCTTCCTCTGCTCTGACCATCCCACACGCTGCATTACTGCTAACTACTCGCTCAAAGTGTGATTTAACACCTTCCAGACCAGTCCCAGTTACTGACCTCACGCTTTGTCCTTCCACACAATCGCTTTTTCAGTCTTCACCGGGTTTCTGCTCAGTATTCTTTCCTTTTTAGTTGTGGAATAGAGTTTTCTCACCTTTAAGTTTGACCTAAATTAGGGGAATACGTGGTATACATTCAACAATCTTCAAACTAAAGCAAATTATACATTGGAAAGGTCTTTAAAGTTGGAAACACACACACTCACACACACACACACACACAAACAAATCAATGCTTTTCTGAGAACTGGAGTGATGTTTTTAGTTGCTGGCTCTTATCACCAGCTGGAGGTCATAGTTGATGCGTCTGTGATGTTTAACAAAAACAAGAATTTCTGGAGTGTTTTGATTTCAGCTCGATCATTGCTGTTGTGGCCAAGAATTTGCTATCAGTGGTGGCTTATTTGTTTTTCCTATTTGTGGCACCCATTTTAATAATTCAGCAAAGAGACTGGCTGTGAGAAAGATAAGTGAATAATTTAGCAAAGAGACTGGCTGGGAGAACGATAAGTGTTGCGGACATAAACCGCGCGACTCAAATTTAAATCTGAAAAATTTACTTAGCAATTAGCTGTTGTCTTATGATCTGCGCAAGACATCGCAGTACTGTTAGGAGACCAAAATATGTATTTCTTTCCTGTTTGGCTTTTTCTAGTGCCACGAGTTTGATCTCAGGCTCATGCTGTAATTCCAGCTCTTCTCTTTATCTCCCTCTGTATCTTTTAAATTGTTAACTATCTGAGAAATGCATAAAATACTTATGGAGAGGGGGAGGTGGGCGCACTTACCAAAAAAAAAAACACGGAGGGAAAGCCCATACAGAGAAACACAGATCAAACATGCAGACAGATCAAGAGGAAGCCAGTGTGTGACAGTTTCACAGCTTGGCTCTGGGCTAACTCACACTGGTCCTGTTTTGATTCAGAGGCCCTTAATGACATGTGAGAGCCTCCTTCCTGTCCCCTCCCAAGGAAACACATGATCGGGCCCCCATATTTAATTCATGACAAGTCACATCTGCCCCGGGTTGGAGAGGGCTGAGCACAGACCTCCAGTCAGGGAGAAAAGAACAAATGGACAGACAGACAGACATTCACACAGTACACCCAGACACACACACACACACACTCTGAAGGATTTCTTTACGCCTTTATATCCCACGTTCAATCATATTTTATTCAGAAGTGTACGGCAATTACTGTCTCTTTCCCACAGGCAGGGTGAATGTATAATTTCCTCCTTCCTCTTGGAAGCTGACAGTTTGTGACAATCGTAGGACAGCAACTGCTGTTTTGGCAAGCGGGGTCCTGCCACTGAGGCAGTGTCTGGGCTCCGTCTGCCAGTCAAGCTTGTCTTGACACAGACTTCTGCCACTCTCTCTCTCTCTCTCTCTGTTGTCTCCTCTGCCGCGTATCTCTCCATCCACCTCTCGTTGCTATCAAACAGCGCACCTTTCTCTCCAGATGTTCCTTCTCACTCTCCCCGTCTCACGGCGCATTAACGTCTAAAAGTGTATCAGATTGCTCTGACTCAACCTTTTCCTCAATCTATAGGGAAACGTATTGAGATTCTCTGCTCTATCTCTGGGCTCAGAAGGAAAGAAGCCTGTCCAAGATACACAGATCTCAGCTCTGTGTTCCAGAGCCAAAAATCCACAGATGGCCTCAAGACGTGCAAGTTAAACAGGTCCTGGTACAGCGGGGGGACAACCATATGAGACAACAGACAATGGTTATGTCTGAGACTGTCAGACTGCAGGCCTAATCCACTCAAAGTAAAGGACTGTGACTACAGTGTAGACAAACTAAAAGTTAGTGTTTTTACAGGTTAGTAAACTGGGCACGGGTGTAAGGACTACAGGACAAAATCTGCAGGGATTAGGCAGCTTCTTGCAAACAAAATTCGGGGAAGAAAACCTGTTACATTGTGGTACAACATCCGTGTTAGTCAAGTACAGTATGTTACGTCAATGATAGGTGATTGTCAAGCAAGATTCAGGAGTATGTATGAGGAGAGCATGCAGGATGGGATCAGATCAGAAGGATGGGTACTTACCA
The DNA here is from genome assembly GCA_900302555.1 of Myripristis jacobus. Lineage (NCBI taxonomy): Eukaryota > Metazoa > Chordata > Actinopteri > Holocentriformes > Holocentridae > Myripristis > Myripristis jacobus. Next base: position 27,480 of record OMLB01005540.1, read on the forward strand.
ACGGGGCGAGCTGGAGACACAACAATGGAGGAGTGGATAAAAAAAAGAAACAAATTAAGAAACAGACACACAAACATATAAAACAACAGAAGAGGAACAGAAGAAACATAATAAAATAAGACAAAAAGAAACCAAAGTCAGAATGAATGACATGTTGTGTTGGGGGCAACACATCTCTGGCACATGACAGAGCCGATCCAACAGAGGGCTTTTGTCCGCCACAGAGCAGCTTCACTGGTAAGCCTGTTTCTCAAGTCCCTGGTGGATGCAGGCAGCCTCGAATTAGCGCCCCCTGGTGGCCAAATGTCTCCAGCATCGGTGAGGTTGCTGTGGGGGCATCTGCTCCCACTGCTCAGGGGCAAATAAACCGTTGGATCTTCTCTGTCTGCATTAATGAAATCTACATCTCTACGGGTGGCGTGTTTATAGCAGCAAGGCGGGGTGTGTGTTTGTCGCTAGCGCTGATGGACAGAGCAGGAGAAGGAGAGCAAGGCAAAGAGAGAGAGAGAGAGAGAGGGTGTGAGAGAGCTGAAAGGCTGAGGGGAGAGAGTGTGAGAGTGGCTGCAGCTATAGAGGCCACATCCAGAGGAGCTGGTGCAGCCACCTGGTGTTTCTCCTGTGTATATGTGGCACAGCCCTCCCACCACGACTCCTCTCCTCTTCAGCAAGACACTAGGGCTCATATAAAGCCAGCATCCAAAAGTGATAAAGAAATTAAGTCCACCCAAACCCCGTTTTACCTCCCACTAGCCCCCTGTGTGGCCTTAAAGCGCTCCACAGAGACCGTAAAGACTCAGCTTTAATGGGAAGAAGAGTGGAGAAAGAGGGAAAATTATGGTTAGAATGTTTTTATTAACCTTGCAAACCTTGGGTGCGGGGCCGGCGGTGTGCACCAGTAAACTGTGAAATGGCTTTGCTGACTGGGTGGTTACAGCGTGGAGGATAGCATGGCTAGCGGACCACCGTGAGGGGGGCTGGCGGCGGCGGCGGTGTGTGTCGACGCTGCACTTGGAAGTGTAAATAATTAAACGGATTCATAGACTGTCCACATCTCTCTTGGCTGTGGGAGCCAGCATGCTGGACTTCCATTTGTGGAGAGCAGACCCTACGGGCTGAGCTGCCAATCTAAACGCCGCAGTGGCATGCGAGGACAATAACCTCAATGGTCCGTGGCGTCTCTAAATGTTGTTCTTTAGGTGTGCGAGCTAATGCAACAGAATAACAAAGGATGGAGGGATGGCGAACGTGTTCCGTACCTCTGACGGTGAGCGTGGCCGAGGCCTCCAGCTTGCCCACGCGGTTTTCTGCCACGCAGGTGAACGTGCCCTCGTCGCCGGTGGTCGCCTTCTTCACTCTGAGCACATAGTCGTCCTTGTCGTACTTGATCTCGTACCTGTTAACAAGGACGCAATAGCATGAGATTCAAGCTGCCTGTTCAGCACTAACAGCAGATATTGTCAATTCCAGGTAGAAATTTGATCCCCTGACAAATAATAAATGCATTGGTATTTCACCCATGCCTGTTGAGGTATCTGATGGTAGGCATGAAAAAGTGTATTTCCTCTTGGAGAGGCAAACAGAAACACTCAGAAACACAACTGTTCATTCTGACAAATGGAGATTGCAAGGAGGAAGATCAATTATTCAACAATGACACGCCGTACAGAGAGAGGTGTGCTTTCAGCTGGAACCCCCCTAACTCTTTCAATATTCATAAGATGTTCCTGTGTGTGTGTGTGCTGTGTGTGTACGTGAGCTCGTCTTTGCCTCCGTCTGTGTCTATGTGTAGTACAAGTGTTGGAAAGCACAACCGTGCTGTATCTTCATCGCGCTACAAACTTTCTATTGTCAAACACTTTCAGTTTACTGCATCTCGGAAGCACTCCATTTAAAGGCAAAATTAACCCTGATTTTTTTTTTTTTATTACACTGCAGTAGTCAAATGTGTGTGAAATCGCTGTGTGTTGGTGTGCCTGGATGTGTGTGTGTGTGTGTGTGTGGGGATGCTGCTGCTGCTTCGGTTTGTTGTTCCAGTCTGTAATTGGAGGGGCTGCTGGCATGGCGGATGTGTGATGGAGGTCTGACAGCCTGACAACTGTCCGCTGTCCACAACCTGCCACTCACAAACACTGAGAAGTGACTCGGAGGGTCTGAGACGCAGATGAACAGATAGAGAGCCGCTCCACTGCAGGTTGACCCAGCAACGGCCATCACTGTCCCCCGGCCGAGGGGCCACCGGAGGTCACGCTTCCAGACCGCATATGACGTCATGCTCCCTCGGCAAGGCTGTCCCGATCCAAAGTGCCTCCACATATGCAACCGTCTTTTTGCAGAACATGGAGGACACAAATGGTTCATCCTTTGCTGTCCTCCATATCCCATAATCCATTCTGCACAGTTGTCCTTTTTGAAAGCTACACTGGCGTCAAGTGAAATGGAAAGTGAAAACTAGCCTACATACAAACCTAGTTTAATACAAATGTAACTAGTGTAACTTGTTTATAATGTTATCTTTCCATAAGCCATCTTAGTTAACAGGCAAAACTAAGAATAAACTAGTGATTTAAAATGAGGATTGAAAGCTTTGAAATTTTGCTTACATCCATTTTTGAAAATGTCAACATACGTTCCTGTGGTTTAAACGAGTGATGAGAAACAGCTGTTTCATCTGGAGAGGTTACACCTGGGGAAACCTGTAATGATGAGGGGTGAATTCTCAGTGGACCGTCCCAATTAGCAACTGTTAGCCTGCTGGAAGTCCAACGATGGAAGCAACGTGAACTGGATCGCAGTTTTTACCTGGGTTGCCCCAACAAGGATGACGCCTAAACTTTGAGTAAATTGCATTTTATATGTTAATCTTGTTGTGCAAAACTCTAACCAGAGTGATATAACCAGGGTTGAATCCAAATCTTCTATTTTTAACTTGGTCTTACTGATCAGTAAACCCAGATTAAAAATTTTCTGTTGCTCCATTAAGTTATCTTGAGAATAAAATGTAAATTAGGATGCAATTTAAACCTGCCAATGTTTTTTTTAAGACATCAAAATGGCAGCATAGTTGGGATGGATGTAGCAAAATGAAATCATTCCTTGCAGGAAAATCAGGGACAGACTCATGAATTTTTTTTGACCAAATCGAAAAAGTTGGCCAGTGCAGAGACGCTGTCAGTGTGGTTCCAAAATAATTGAAATTATTACCTCTAGGCCATGTGCTACGGCGGTGCAGTGTGGGCTACTTTGTTATTAGTGCCAACTTACTTGGTTCTGTCCTGTCTCAGAAAATGCTTCATGTTCTTTTTAAATCACATATAATTCACATTATAGTGGATATACTAAAAATTGATCATTTTAAACCTTCACTAAACTTTGATTACCCCTCATTCTAGGATTATTTCAAGCCTTATTGGCGCGATTCAGTTGATAAGGTTTGTAAATAATGTAAAAAAACGTGGCCATATGTTGGTCAATGGATAAAGCCACTCACTATGGTGTGTGCCAATGCTTCTGAAATGGCTATACAGTGCACAGACAAAGGTAGTGTGCTATGGTCCATTTCCCTTGCACTGGGAGGGACCTCACTGCTCTGCCATCAGGTGTACTGATGGCTGCTTGCCACTGGCAGCTGCAAAACTAATCTGCCCTGTCTGTCCATGTCTCACTTTTTTCCCCTCCTGTTATGACATTTCCTGAGCAAGTGTTCAAAGGCAGCTTTATTGAAGCGCATTCCTCAACTCTGACTGCCAGTTCCACCTCTCCACACAGGTACTTAAAGAGCCATAATGATTATTTGACTGAGTCATGACTAAATGCTTTGTTCTAGAGAGAGGGGATGTACAGTACAGCTCAGGCAGTGGCGGAGGATGTGAATAAGGCATTTATTGTTGAGCGGAGTGAGTGGCATCCAAAGGAATGACACAGCACCTTTTCAGACAAGCCTTCTGCCTGATGAAAAACAAACAAGGTAATGGAGAGAGCATCCTCTTGGACTCTGCCCTCCGGCTAGGACGGAAAGCACAACATGAACTCCTGACTTAAAGGAGGTGGAGACAGAGTGACAGGCATAGGGTTAGGCTTTAGAGAAAACAGCAGAAGGCTACAGACGTTCTCATGGCAGGAATGGAAACAAGTCATATTCCTCTGACAGGTTCCCACAGACTGACATCTGCGTGACCGTGCCCTCGCAGTGTGCAGGACACACACACACACACACACACGTAACGCACACTGGACACAACACATGCATTGTTCTGGGTCCTGTCTCCATCAATCTCTCAAAACAGTACCTCAGGCTGGTGCATGACTTATTAGAGGGAAACATGAGCCCAATCAATCTGTAATCAACTTCCTATTTGGAATCAGCTTAGATGACAAGATGAGTGGAAATACTCAGGGATAAGAGGTAGTTGTGGCCACACACGCATATAAATACACACAGCGAGGGAACAGTAGCTCTTTATTGTAACGGGCTGGGTGGAGGGCTCTGTTCCCTATTAGAGAAGGAATGTAATTACACATGTAATATGGAAGGGCTGTGGAAAAGATAGGGGGGCCGAGCTCACCCTGCTGGCCTCTGCCTCCATTTCAACCAGAAAACTAACATGCACAGACACTCACACAGCAGACAATTAAGTACACAATCACACAGTCACATAATCACACATCCACACATGTGCAGCGTCATTCACTCCTGCATGGACTGATGGGAATGTAAGCAAATGCCAAGACAAAGCCACATTTTTTTTTCTTCTGGCTTTTCTGGCTCAACCTGACGTGCTCACTGCACAGGGCAGACCACACAGGGATGACATTTTTATTGAACGCACTTTAAGAGCATTACATGTCGAAAATCCTCGAGATTGTCTTGGAGCCACTGCCTTCAGTTTGTGTGTCCTAAGAGAACACACTCACCCGTGTTCCACCTGGAGACTGGTGCCACGTTAAGAGCACCTTATCTCTCGCCTGTGTGAATGACTGTGTGTACGTGTGTGTGTGTGTACAGTTTTGTACAAAATGACTCAACCTGAGAGGATCTTATCTGCCTCATCTTGTACAGTACACGTGAAGGTATCGGTGAGCGGGGGTGGGTGGTGGGGGGGGGCTGTATTGTGTGTCAATTGTGAGCAAATGAGTCAGACGCGAGATACAGGGCTGATTCCAGCTCGCTCTGCAGGCTGACTGCTCTGACACCAAAGTTCCCTCTCTGCTCTGTTTCACTCTGGCAGCCTTATCCAGTTTCACACCGTCTGACTGCCACCTCACCTCATCCCGATCAAAAGAGCTGGAGTCTACCTGTCCAGGCCTCGTCAGCCGTGAGAGGGAATCAATTAATTGTTACCACCTCTCATCTTCCCTCTGTAAGGGACCTGTGCCAGGGCTCCACTCCCCCCCTGCACTTCTCAGGCCAGGGCAGAGCTTCACCCGAGCCCACATTTTCAACCCCGACACAAAAAAATTCTGTCCAAACCCAACCTGAACCTGAAAGATGATGGCTTTTTCTTGGCCCGAGCCCACCTGGAGTCTGAAATAGGCATTAATTAATTTGTCTGGTAGATAATAATCTCGCACTACACAATGGTTTTTCCCTCATAACTCTCTGACAGTTGAAGAAAGGCGCCTGTGCTGGTCTTTGGCTCCGCAAATGCGACAGAAAGAACAACAACAAAACAAACCAAAAACAAAATAACATGAACAAAAAAAAAAATAGTCAATGCGCACTCTATCCAGCCTGAACCCTCACCGACCCAAGCGATTCTTTCACAAATAAAGCCCAAAACTGAACCAAACAGTTTAAGCGTACAGCAAACGCCAAGCTCTGGGCCAGGGCTTTCCCCGCAGTCCGAGTGAAATTTACAATATTATCTTGCACCGATCTAAGATCAGCGTGGCGTGATTTCAACCCGCAATGGTTAGGTTGGGTTGGGGGTTTGTGGAGGGTAAGCTGATCCTAAATCTACCCCTGACTTGACGGAGTTGCTCCTACCCAGGGCCAGAGCGCCATGGTGACGGTGGCAGCAGTGGAGTCTTTACTTAGTAAAAAGCGGTTTGGAGCAGACGCCGAAGCTCTTCTGGGAGATGTTGCAGATACAGCAGGAAAAAGGAACAGCAAAGTACAGCTCGCTGACAGATGCCTGGAAGCCTCTCTTACTCGCTCTTTGTGAGTGTGTGTGTGTGTGTGTGTGTGTGAGGAACAAAGCATGCACAAACAGCACACGCACTGACACACACGAGAAGCCCGTACGTGCGGAGACAGTCAATCACGTTCTCAACATAGCAGAAAAAAAGGAGGATGATTTTTCCATCATTCTGTGAAAATAACCGAAAAACACTGATTCATAATGAATGCTCGACTGCAAATGTGTCTTTAATTAATGCAAGTCATCATGCCGCGTATTTTCTATGATGTATTATAAATCCTGAAAGTGACTTTGTTGTTCGCGCGTTCAATGTCAATACAGCCTGAAAAATATACGAATAAGAGACTCACCCTATCTGCCATCCTGCTCCCCAGCCCCCCTGCACACGGGCCCTCATGAATACCAGCTGGATCCACTTATATATCAGTGGAAGTAATGGAGACATGAACCGTAGCCCGCCGTCTTTTCATTCTGCTGAGTTGCGGAGGTGAGAAATTACTGAAACTGGACGGTCAGCATAACGCAGCCGCTCCTGTCACGTTGGCTTTAACAGCTCTCTCAAACGGAATGACCCACACACCTCCATCATGTGCGCACGCCCACACCCACCCACATGCAACACACACACACACACACACACACACACACACAGAGTGAAAAGAAAGGCTTTTCTGGTGGATGGTGCTGGGGTTGTGTGGCAGGGGTCAAGGGGGACGGAGGGCCTGCATACAGATGGACCGCCAGAGTGCCGGAGCTCTGATAAGGCGGAGGAGAGGGCACCGAGGGCCAGAGCGAAGAAAGAGGCAGAGGGAGACCAGAGGAGAGAAAGATTTGGGCCACACACAGAGCCGGTTGGCAGTGGGAGATAACACACACTGGCCAAGTCTTTTCACTGGGATTTACAGACTATGGCTGAATCTCTTCCTTCTGGAGACCCGGGGCTCTCTAATACTCCCCTCCTGGCTCTCTGATGTGGGAGAGGCAATTCTACCATTTCCTCGTAATTCTGCAGAGATGCTCCACAGACTGTTTTACCGTCACTGTTTCTCTCTCTCTCTCTCTCTCTCTCTCTCTCTCTCTCTCTTGCTCTCTCTCTTCCTCTCTCTCTCCCTCCCTCTCTCTCTCTCCCTCTCTTTCTCTCTCTCTCTCAATTTGAAACCAATTAATACAGCTGTGTTAAGTACACCTACAGCTCTGCTGAACCTTACCATTTAATGTTCCATCTCAATCCATTTACGCTGGCTTGTGCCAGATTGTAAACTTAACATTTTCACTGAGTGAGTGAATACAAGACAACAGACCTGAGAAATCATTTACTTACAGCCTGACGAGAAAAATACTATATTTGAGCTGAACAGAACAGAACAGAACAGAACAGAACAGAACAGAACAGAACAGAACAGAACAGAACAGAACAGAGGAGAATAGAATAGAAATTCATTGCTCACATGAGGTGAAAATTTACCTCTGGCTTCACTTGGAAAATACTGCACAAGATAGACGTGTAATTAAAACAAAAGAAAGGCAAAAGAAAGTAAAGTAGAAACCAATGTAAGGATTTTTAATCATAATATGAACTTAAAAATACACATTTGACCTATAAAAACCAAAGGCTGAGAGCTCAAACAGCTCAGCTGCTTACATGACCGATCTCCCTGTCACCTCCTGTAATTGAATCCACTCCTTTTCTGTCTCTATCAGTTCTGCCCCACAGAGGCTGATGCCAGTGCCATCCTGGCATGGTTTATGTCTATGTGCCAGTGTGTGTGTGTGTGTGTGTGTGTGTGTGTGTGTGTGTGTGTGTGTGTGTGTGAGTGAGAGTTTGCCTCGGAGGCTGCTAGGGCCACCAAGCACATTAAAGGCCTGTTTACTCAGCTGAGGCTCCATTACCCTTCTTCCTGGTATGAAAGTTGCACACACACACACACACACATACACATGAGTAGACATAAACACACACAAAACAGGGTAAAGGGGGGAGGAGGGCAAAGACAAGTAGAAACAATTTTATGTTGAGGAGGGAGGGGTGTCACCAAGGCTCCCTCTTTCTGCGGCTTATCATAGTAATAAGGACAGTGTAACCTTTTCAGATAAAAAGCAAACAAAGACGCTGCCTCCACTGCACACACGAGTGCTTGATCTTTGGGTCTTTCATTCTTTTCCCCCGTGGTGAAGACCACTACTGACACAACCTCACAGTGTAATGAACACACTGGTTGTGGTAGAAAAGCTGCTTTTAATTTTTTTCTTTTCCACAGTGCTTATTATTATTCTACTACTCTTATATGGGATTTTGTGCAATCCCTCTGTCAATCACCGAGAAACTCTGTCTGATGTTTATTAACAGAGGATAAGCAGTGAAGTAAGCAGGAACAGATCCTCACTTAGCAATATTAGGAGTCGTCACTTCGGCGCGCAGCGAAGACGGTGGGAAATGTCACAATTAGAATATCGCAGCCTTCATGCATGCTCCCTGCTTCAAAGAAAAAATGGGGAAATAAAGATAGCGAAGAAAACAAAAGCCCCTCACATTGTAATTACAAACACTGTGATATTTATCATTTAATAATTTGGCTGTTTCCGTTGCCCACGTTCATTGTTTTTTCCCACAAACCAATATGATTGTACTTCAAAGGGATGATACGGCGAGCAAGGACACAGTCACAGGAGAGTCATCCTCCTCTGTTATAATCACAACTCCGTTAATTAGTATACAAAAAAAGGAACTCATTTCCAGAGCCAACTCCCTATCAGAGACATGAGTGAACTACTTTATGTGTTTGGTTTGGCGCGGCGCTCGCGTCCCACTGCCCAGTCGACCAAATCCTTATCAGACACAAACAACGTGCCCACGCTTGGCTCGGCCGCCAGCCTTGAGAGATCTCAAGTCCACTGAGTGTGTGTGTGTGTGTGTGTGTGCTTTATGAGGTGATCCAAGCAGCTTGTGACTGGGCGGCCGGCTGGGGACAGAGCACTGGTCTCTTTGAGG
>OMLB01005541.1:7292-49464 GCA_900302555.1 Myripristis jacobus
GGCCCCCCCCCCCCCCCCCCCAAAAGGATTTCATGTCCAAAAAAATCAGTCGCTCCAAACACAACAACCGGTGTAATAATAGGCTTAATATACTACAGTATGTTATCAAACAAATTACACTATATTCATGATGTTAGTGGTGGAGAACGCTGACTGATAATACAAGGCCACTGTCAAGCGAGCCAACAAGCATATAAACCAGTTTAACACACTCCTCCTTCAATCATGATTTCACCAGTAAATATCAACACGGTGTTAACACCATGGTTACGTGTGGAACCACTACTTAGGAACACTGCAATGATAGCTGGTACATGCAGGTGTGTTTCCTCTGCCGCTTGTGATTTGTTTGTGACTCAGAGTTGCTCCTGACAGTAATAACACTTCAGTGCCATTATTACAGAGAGGTGAGGCTTCGCTGCTGGCACTTTTCAGGCTCGTTAAAAGTCATGTTAAACAACACTTCATTAGTACATCTGTCAAAGCTCTCCGATATACCACCCGTTAGACGTGCATGGTGCTGACACAAACGTGTAAAGAAGCGTGCATACAGTATGTGGGGTTTGGATGGGATTAAATTTAGACAGAGGTCGGACTTCTTCTTGTCCTACATAGCACACGATCCGAGCCAGATCCAGGACAGATAAGCTCCCATAACCAACCGACCGTGGCTCGTTTGTAAAAGTAAGCCGCAGTAATGTCGGAAAAAACATATAAATCACAAGGGAAATTCATGAGCTTAGTAAGTCTCCATTTATCTGTCTGTCTGTGCATTATTCAGCCATCAGTTACCTGCTTGGCCTGTGTAGAGGCATTAGAGGTACTGCCAGCTCTGTTTTAAGTATTTGGTATTTTTAGGTGATGCATGCACAAAAAAGGAGATGTGCACCCGGCAAAAACAATAGGATTTATTAAACAGTGTGCGCACCCTCTGAAATGCAGGTTTCACATGTTCATGCAACCAGCTCCGGACACTATGCCCCTTGTCAGAAAATAAAATAACTAAAAACAAAAAGGGAATGGTGCTTAATGGGTTGATGCAATGAGAGGTCAATGCCTCTGAGGTAACGAGAGCCCATAATTAGTGTTAATACGCTATAAACAAGGTTTAGGTTTGGCTAAAAAAAACTGATAAAAGAATATGGACGTCTTTGTGTCTACAGAGTCTCCACTGTGCTCAGCCATAGTTCATCAGCATTTCATAAGCTTGTAACATTCAGTTCAATTCTTTTATAATTTAATAATGCAGCAATTAAGTGGAACAACTTATGAGCCCATAATGGAAGTTGAGTGCAAACAGGGATGGGTTTTAGGGAAACTAGACTTCATTTAGTCTAAAGGCACAAATACATGATTATGAGCTTGTTATTCAGCTTGTTATTTAGCCTGTCGCCGTCTGTGTAATTTGATATGAACCTTACAAACCTGAGTGAAAGTGTAATTAAAATATTTCCATTTATTTCATTGCTTTGCCATAAACGTCTCTCAGTATCGCTGAAATGTGTGTATGCATGGCTCAGAGTCTCTGCAGAGGTACTCATATTTTCATGTCATGTTTGGGGTTTATAAAACACCAGTTTGAGAACAAAAGTCAAACCATGGGAAGCTCTCCAGGCAGGCTTTCACCCAACCGGCTCTGCAGCAGTGTATAGTTTAGGTGTCAGTAGGTTCGTACCAATTAAATTAACAAAAGTGTCCTGAAGCGAGTCCATGTCAGCCTCGCTTTCACAGAAGGAAATGAAATTGAATGCACTTTGGCAATCAGGACACAGCAGGGCTGGTGCCGAAATCATCTGCAAATGAGTTGAAACCCAAAGGAGACTGTCCTGATGGGATTAGGATGATCAGACCAATTGGACCACCTGTGAGTGCACAAAACAGAAAGGCACTGGGGCTGAAATCACCAAGGCTGGAAGCGAAAATTACTACATGGTTACCTTGGATGGGATGAGAATTTATGAGGAGCTCAGGTATAATTACAATTACCATATCTATGCTGGAGAAACAATTACCAAATTGGGCTTCAAGCAAGCTGAGGTTATTTCAGAGGAAAATGACGCAATGAATTCAAATAGCTCTGTTCATAGCAAAAGAATTTCAAGCTTTTCCAGAGGGTGAAATTTGCCAGAAAGTGCTTTTGTAATAGCAGCATATTTCTCCATTTGGCAACGTGCTGCTACAGTTACATTCCTGTCAGAACGGTCTCCAGACAGACCCGCTTTCCAAACCTGTCACCGATCCAGACTACAACTTGTAGAGGTAGAAAAAGTTCCCGAGAAAGAGAGAGAGGCACCTGTACTTTTTCTGTTGGAGTAGATTTAATTAGAAATCTTGTGAAGTATGCAGGTGATCCATCAGAGGCTGTCAGGGCCGTGCCGCCCCGCCTCTCCTCCCTGCAGCGAACACATTCTACATATGGAATCTGGGAATGATAAATGGAGTTGGAAACTGTGAGGCAGTCAAACACTCCTGTCACGCCCACGCTTCTCTTAATCTCGGCTTCTCATAGCATCTTCACACCCCTGGCTTCTGTCTTTCAGCCGCTACAAGAAGATAGCTGTTAAAAGAAGATTAAACTGGCTTTTTTTTTAAAGTGTGTTATATAAACTTTGGAGGTTTTGTGTTTTGCTAATATTCGGATGTACGTGGCAACAAGTCGAAAAGGGTCAAGATTTTATTTTATTGCACCACCCATAATTTCCCACAGGACAGGGGATGTGCGCATTAGTCTGAGATCATGGTGTTTGATTGTATTTTTCTATCCTATTCTATTCTCTTCTGTTTAGAGTTGTGAGCAGCTACAAAATTATTTCTCTACTAAAACATCACTTAGTATCCATTAAAGCAAAAGAATCAGTCCAGGACACTCCATTACATTAAAAGCATTAATGCAGTGACACTCTACTTTAAACAGTCCTTACCATAAGGATATTAAAGCAGCATTGCTGGGACCACCTGCAGCAGGACTTGAATCATTGCTGGTGTCACAGCAGCACTGGAGAGGCCTGATAAACTACTCCCAAGTGGCTCTCGCCGAGGCATTTCCACATTACAGTCAATAATCCTGATGGATTAGCTGGGAGCTGTCAATGAGAGGAGTCTGATGGATGTCTAATTCAACCACTAGTGTTTTAAAAGTGGCAATCCAGTCTGGAAATGCAAGTGGAATGGCCATCTTAACACTGTAATCATCTGAAGTCAATAATAACGGATGATGTGGGACTGCGTTTGCGTGCTCTTGATGGGAACTGCAGTCTATTAGGTGTAATTGATTGCCACTGAACATTTGGTGATTAGCAGTCAGTATTGACAGTTTCAGGATAAATGTAGCTCTCTAAAGCACTCCTTACACATCTGCCCGAGGTAAACAAGCCACTCTAGAGCCTGCATGGAATTAATAATTTGTCATGCATGTAATTTTCCAGTATAATCTTTGCTTTGTCGACTATTTTAAAAACAAATATCACCTGTGTTGGACTAGAATCAATATGTGTCCTGGTCTTGTGTGGAGAGAAAGTCACAGCGACCTCTATTAAAAAATCTGAGAACTTAATGTGACCCTGTTTTCAGAAAAGGTATGTACTACTTAAAGGGACAGTTCACCCATTTTAACAGTTTGAGTGGATTAAGGTGGTTATTTTTAAGATTGTTAGCTGGGGGGAAGTCCACCTCAATGGCAGGAGGCTAACAGTTAGCATTTGGAGCATCCAGCCAGTATCCAGCACTCAGTAACAATGTGAGGAAGATAGCACAACTACTGTCCTACAGAACAGCTGGGAGGGGGGAGTGACGTAATATCACATTTTTTTCAAAATGGATGATCTATTCCTTTAAAATATGACTCCAGACCTTCTCTGAGTTTGCGAGCTGCCCTGCAGTTCATCATACACGTGAAATGGTCCGCCCGTTCTCCTTACAAAAGAAACTTTTATGGGCAATAGCAAAGAGTGTGAACCAATTCTAAAACTTGTAGAAATAAAGTGTGGCTCGCTGGATCATACGTCTGCCAAACTTAACAGCGGGACTCAACGATTCAGAAAAGGGGACATTCAGTTGTCAAATTTTTTTTTATGCATGTTACATATGCATGGATGGATAGTGTTAATAGTAGGCAGCAGCAGATGGTTAGCATTACAGCGGCACAGGCATTTCTCTGGCTTCACTTTACAGAGCAAATACTGGGTCTGGTTGGGCTTCTCTGAGCCAGGTTATTTTCACCTCCCTTCTTTCTGGCTCGTCATTTTTACACAGACATAAAACTTGTGTCAGATCCACCATTAACCTGGCGTGACTTTGCTGTGTAATTGAACCCAAAATGTTGTCCTGAGGACTCCTACTCCTCTTTTCTGTTTAATGTTCCTGCTCGGTTTCCTCAGATAGTTCATCGGCTAGAGCATTTTCATATGACTAAGGGTGTTTGATTCCTAAAAGCAGCTCCCATCCTGAAGGGAAATGCACTCATAGGTCTGTGAGGAACTTTGGATGAAAGCCCCATGAAACACTTCATTTTATTCTCTTTTGCGCTTTTTTGTTTTGTAATTTGCAAAGGTGCACAAATTCAAACACGTTGATATATTTTCAACAATGTATTCAATAAAATTGACATTTATGGCATCATTTTCTTCATCCTTTCCACTTGTGACTGAACGGCTGACAGGGGACTGTGATGGATGAAGCCTGACTGACCATGAAGCGATGGGTGTGAAAGCCGTTTCTCGCCAGCGTTCTCCCATTTTTCTGCAGGGACACTCGAGGAAGTCTGGTTCTCACGGTTTATTACAGAGCCTTCTCGTAACTGAGAGGCACATGAGGGAAGTGTTTGGAACCGAAGCCAACTGTGGCGCGCATTTGGAGAGACGACAAACAAAAGATGTGGGAAATTAATGAAGAAGAAGAGGCTGAAGATGAAGATGAAGATGATGATGATGACAAGAATGAGTTTCGTCATCCATATAGCTTCTGTTAAGACTGTTTACGCTAAGGTTACACAAATATATCAGTCCAATGTTATAGCAAATACTGAATATCAGCACATCAATTTTGTCTCTGAAATCATGGGCTGGTGTTTCCTGACCAGCTTTTTGAGTATTTATTATTTTATCCTTAAACTGACCTTCAAGGAATGTTACTTTGAAAAAAAGAAAAACCTTAGTCTGGGTTTCAAGGGAGAGTCCTACTCTAAATTGCTCTTTCAGAGACTTTTCTAGTCTAACTAGAACAAAATTTGGGGGGTAAACACTGAATTAATACCGTTTTTGACATGAAAATTGTCTAATTTAAATTGTAATACTGTGTATCAGCGCAACGTGTCAGCAGCTTCAGTACAAAAATATTGGTATCAGCATTGGCTTTCAAAAATCCATATCGGTCGAACTTTGTGTTATTGTTCCATGAAGCCTGAGGGTTTGTGTCCACCTAGCGTCTTTTGCTGTTAGGAAACTGCGTGCCAGGGGTTTTGTATCTACGACAACAATATTTAAATATCAGCATCATCACTCTAAGGTCCAGCCGATCTGCTCCCACAAATGAGCTTTTCTGTCTTTGTTATGATAGTGTCTGTCACAGTGGAGGGAGACAGGACACACAGGGCGGAGAGCGCGGACGTCAAAGTGCACTGAAAAAAGAGCTTTTCTCTAGATGCCTATGATGGCTAATGGAGCTATGTGGACACAAGCCCTGATTGTCCATATTCAGCATTTCCTTGGCAGCATGTCATTGTTTTTCAAGCCAAGAAATTAAAATACACACATCATACAGTTAAATATGTTTCCCAGAGACAACATCTGACAGCCTCAACAGTGCTTCCATACTTGCCTATATGTCTGCGCTTTTTGCATATTTGAGCATCAAGTAGACCAAAAAGGGAATCACTCAAGATGGGAATGTGGGCAGCAAAACATGAACTGTTGCTCATTCCCTTTCTTGGAAAAGTGCTCTATGCATTACCTTTACCAACAAATGCATGGAATTTGTCTAGCAGGTTCCTTCCAAAAATGCAGAGCAGTGTGTGTGTGTGTGTGTGTGTGTGTGTGTGTCAGAGAGGTTAACAGCTTGCAGCTCTTGTTTTGCAGCGCACTGCTTGGCTGCACCAGGCCTCAAGGTCAGAGCTATGAAATCACCGCTGGGTTTGAATTACATCCTCATGAGCTAATAGGATGAGCCTCTACAGTATATTGCACTTGGATTCCATGATAAACATTACAAAGGCAAAATGTATTTTAATAGCAAATTCAAGAGTTTCACAGTCAGGCAGAATGTGACTACGTTGTTAAAATGAATTTCTTTCGGATATGTCTTTTAGTCTGGTCATGCCGTTTTCCTCGAACTGAATAAATATGCACCTTCTGTTGATTATGTGTCTTCGTGGTGGTATGGGACAGATGAGGTGTTGATTTCCACGACACATTGCACTGACTTTCAGGAGAGGAAGACTGCAACAGGAATTGCTGGTGCTGAAAGTAACAGAAACAGAGGATCTATCATCAGGACATGAAGGAGTCCTGAGTGGGATCTACAAGGTTTGGCTCACAGTGACGGTGCTGACGAGTTAAGCTACCTGAATAAGTCCTGTCTTAATGCTAAATCTGTCCATTATGTGCAATTGTCAGCCTCTGTCAGTATAATTCATAGGCATACTTTCAGACAATTAGAGGAAGTATTGCAAAACACCTGTCATGTAATCTGGCTTTACAATATCAAGTCAGTCATTCATGCTCTCCATTGTACATATAGGCTAGATAAGCGTTATCTATGTAGGTTATTCTACATGAGTAAGTGAGTATTTAAGGCATGCAGAGGATTTATACATATGTGACCCATTGCCAAATAATGGACTCCATGCCTCCGCCAACACTGATAACGCGAGTCCATTTATTTCAACCATGAAACTTCATCAGTTTATCATAAATGTCTGTGATGTTCTGCACACAAGCATCTCCGCTATCATGTTGAAGTGGGTCCTGTCAGACTAAAATATTTGGAACGGGGCAAAATTCATAATGACAGTGATGTATTGCAGAATGCATTGGAATGATGAGGGGGGGTAACCTGAGATTTCCCTCACATGCATACACACACGCATTCACATGAACCGTACACACACACACACACATGCACAACCAAGCCTCTCTACTTAAATATTTACTTTTGCCAAGCTTAATACCACAAGGATTGAGTAATTCCGTATCTCAGGCCTCAGCGGGGCTGTTGTGGTTCAAGTCGACACTAATATGGGACAGGCTTATTGACAATCTGACAGTCAGTGAAAGAAAAAAAAAATCAAGTCAAGCAGGGGGCACATAACTCCCCCCTCACTGTCAATTAGAGCACTATACAGAGCAGACAGTTGTCTTTGGATAGATTGTGCTGAGGTTCTTATTTAAACCTTTTTTTTGGGAGGGGGGGGTTCAAGGAGGTAGCCATGACCTCATCGTCTGCTGAATAGAGCTGTCCGGTCTACGTCTCCAGTCCTACGGGGTAAAAGGCCTTTTAGGGAGATGGTGGTGCCGATTACACTGAAGGTGCTATTAGTTACTGTGAGAAGAGCTGCAGGTATAAGCTCATCAGCTGCTGAAAAAAGAAGAGAGCCGATCTGTGCTGGTGACAGAGTACAGGATGTGAGGCTTGGCGCCACTTGTGGTTACTGAGAGATGGTGGGACATGGCGCAAGAGTCTCGTCCAGACAGGATTGTGTTACTTGAGCCCACTCTCCAGAACTCTTCCCTGAGATCTTTGACTTGTCTCAGTCTTGTGCCAAATTTCACTTGTCTTACTTTCTTACTTGGCTATCATTTGATGTTGATTTGGCCTTTTCTTGCCAATTTGAAAAATATATAAAAAAGGTAATTGTGTTGATGTTTAGTTTTTTTTTTCCATCTCTTTCCTACATATATTTACATAGATCTACCTCTCTTGATGCTTAATGCTTCAGCATTTTTTTTCCATCTGGGAAAACATCTACGTTGTTGCCCTTTATGGTTTATTCTGGTTTTGGTTTTGACTTAACCTCAACTGGATTTTAAATCAAACTTGACCTGACCTGATCTTGGAAGCACTTTGGATGTGACTGATGTCTTTTTTCTTTTCTTTTCTTTTCTTTTTTTTTTTTGGCATTTCTGCTTTATTTGGCAGCCACAGTAGAGAGAGACAGGACAGGCAGGGGAGAGAGAGGGAGCACTATGCAGCGAATGGCCTGGGCTTGGATTTGAACCTCAGCCTTGATAAATGGTACGCGCTCTACCAGGTGAGCTACCGGGGCGCCCCCAGCTGATGTCTTGGCACTTTTGTGTAACATCCACTGCATAATATATTGGGGTGATTTGGTTGTCACTCATGATGCTTTGACTGACTGTTTGTCACATGCAATATAGCAGGTATGATGCAACAATCCTTTGAGCTATTCTGGGAGAGCGCTTAAGGCCCAGACGCACCAAATTAACAGAGGCCAACTGTTAGGAAGTGGCCTCAACAGTGTTGAGGCCAAAAAATTTGCACTTGAATACATCACAAAGACGACGGCCAGCGACCAAAAAGCCCATACGTTCTGCACCTGCGTGAGAGGAAATGACTGTCCACACCAGCACCAGCTGTATTTCTCATTCAAAAAGGGAAACCGGAAGACCCAGGAATGAAGATACACAAGCCGTAAACAGGGCAGTGTGTTCTTACCATTTTTACACTCGTTCACCACAGATGGCTTCGTAATATATTTACTCTTAATCGAGAATATGTCAAAAATGTCTTCTTGTGCACTGATTTGCTAAGCTGAGCAGCCAGTCACAGTAATCTCTTACACCAATTGGCTCTGCCACCGATTCAACATGTCCAATCAGCTGGAAAGACGGCAAAAGGTGTCCGATTATTGCCAATGGTGCCGGGCACACTGCAAAAACTTGGGCGGCAGACGCTCACTGGTGGCCAAATACTGGCTGACGGCTGATCATCGGCCAGTTTTGACATCAGAGCAGGGGTTCGCAACCTTTTCCAGCCCAAGGCCCACCCGCTCATCATGATAACATGTCAGGGCTCAGAGGAAAAAAAAATTATGTCTACCAAGCTCTTTTGGACAATCTGTGCTTTGCTCATTGAACACCAGTGACACCAGTACCACATAGCACACTGATCCAGGTCAAAACCCGCTATCTCTTAATGATTTCCCTTATTAAATCTGCACCAGTCACATAGCTGAGGAGGAAGAGAAGGATTAGAGAAAAAAAAAAAAAGCTTTGAGACAACTGAGATGTGGACTGTGGCAAAAGGGCAGTAGTCTCACAAACAGAAACTTGATAATATCAAGTGCCTGATGTCTGCAGCAGCGTTTTCAGCTTCTGTGTAGAGGGGGCACTGACTCTGTAAACCAATGACAGTTGAACACCACGGCTCATGGTTGGGGTGCAGGGATTTTAAGCTTCAGCGTCCTGCTTAGTGGGAACCCAAGAAGCTCACCTCAGCAGGACTTTGCAGTGGTCAGTCACGACTCGTCTCTGTCCAAAAAGTCAAGAGCATGATCAAAACTAATAAGAGTTCAGTCAGACACCTCAGGCAAACATTGATATTATCATACATGCTGATACAATGAAATGTATGCACAGAGTTATTATTATTATTTCCTCTGGGCTCTGCTCTTATCACTCTCTGCCAGCATGTGCCTGGTGTTGGCCGAGAGAAACGGGGAATGATAATTTGCTTTTACTCATCTAATTGTTTGTTTTCTGGCTGCAGTGGCTTTGTTTCTTGTTGTGATATACTGTACATTGCAAATTTTACATTGTCTGTGTTTTCTATGTGGACCCTAAAGGGAGAAACTAAATAGGCATACTGGGCCTGCATACCCGCCCTACTCTGCCTCTGGTTGGCTGGTAATCGTTGCCTTTGTGGATTAGGTTGGTTAAGGTTAGGACTGGGGTTGGTTAAGGATTATCCAGTCAGAGGCATTGTAAGGGCTGGTCTCCTCGGCCAGTGTACTGAGTATGCAGGCCCAGTATGTCAATTTAGTCAATTCAAATATAAGAGACAATATTACCTTCCTTTAAGCAAGTTTCTGTTTTTTAGTTTCGCTTTTTTTCAATGTCAGTAGTAAGATAACATTACCCTGCCAATTACTGAACAAATGTAGTTAGTCATACGGTCATGGTAAAGGCCGCTGCTGAATAAACAGCTGCATAATGTCTGCCATCCATAACTGAATACATCTGTACCGCACATCTGCATGTGTGAATGACACATACCACACAATAAACTAAAAGAAGTGTTTACTCTTCATCACTCTTGCAAGTTATCTAATTTGCTGGCTAGCCTACTACCAAATAAACAAGAAAGCTTGGGATATTTAACTGTGTGGTCACCGTAAACGCTGCCACTGAGTAAACTAGAAATTCTGTCATCGGGAACTGAATGGCCCACATGAGGGAATACGAGACAAGTTTTTTGTACGATAAACTTCTCAAAATCCTGGTCAAACAGCTGCATTGCGAGCATATTTATGTTGTTTCTTAATGGAAACTCTTCATTGCAGTAACAGTGAAAGATAAAAAGTGCAGCAAATCAGCATCAGAAGGAAGTCACTAATATTTTGTACATCCACTGTGGGTTTACAAACCAACCAGGTTCTGTCTTGGTTACAGGGTTGATTTACATGCTTCGGACCCCTCCTTCTCCTCTGCTCTTTTCAGCCAGAGCCGCTTGCTACTCTTAGCCACTTCAGACGTTGCCTTTGTGGCTTGCCATAATAATCCCTGACCACAAATCCCTGACTAGAGGTGGACTTTGCCACAAAGACATGGCACCCAGTTTCCACGAGGCATGCTCTCGCCTCCCAGCCTTTTCAGCTGCTGGGTCAAAATACATGTGAGCGTCTTCATTTTGCATGCCTCATGTGTCTTAATAGCGAGCTCTTTAAAGTAATTTTTTGCAAAAATGGCATACGAGACTAGGTTTGCATCTCAGGCTTTGATCAGCAATTTGTTGATAGAGCTGGAGTGGATCCAGATGCTTTGTTCACTCTCGCTCTCTTTCTGTCTCACACAAACACATCCGCACACACTCAAAACGTCTTGATGTAGTTTGGCAGAGTTCATATGTGTAATGCTGAGGGAAATATTGGGTAGATTCCCCAGAGTTGAGTACTTTTAAATAAGGAACGCTACATAAAAGTAAGCCCACTTAATTTCCAGTTTCCAGTGCCTGAGGCCACGCACCGCTCAGGGATTACAATGTTCCTGAGGTGTTAGCACATTTTTGACAAGACACCTCTCCAAATGTCTGAAGATTTTTCACATGAATATTTAAAGTGTGTGAGAACCTATTTTCACACCTGACTTCAGATGCTTTGATGATAAAGATTTTAATATACAGCGCACTAATATGGGCGCTTTGGAAAACCTTTACAGTTTGCCTTACATTTACCTATAACGTGCTGCAAATCATGACAGACAGTTTCAGGGAGTGAGGCAGACATATGAGAATAGACATCGCTGAAGACGACGTGTGCTGAACATGCCGGAGATAGAGCTGCTGTGTGGTTTTACTTTGGACTCCGCTTAGCTCGCGTCCCAGCTGAACTCTGACTGGTCCAACGTGCAGCAAGCCATCGCTTTGAAGACAGTGATTAATGGACTGTGTTGCCCTAGTCTGTGAAAGTCCTCTGTTGGCGGGTTACATCACTCTCTCTCTCTCTCCAGCAAGACACCCGATACCTTGTCAAACCATAAAGTTCAAGTCACCGGCATTAGAGTCTAGTGTTTCATATGTTTTAGTATTGTGGTCTTTGATCCAATGTTGTCACACTGCAAACAGGCTCTGCGGATTGCATGAGAACACCCATAATAAAAAAAGTTTTGTTTTTTTTTCACTGCCCTTGCGTATGCAGGCTTGACCGCATGTTTTCCTCACTCCACCAAAAGAGACATGTTTTTGAAACACTATGACACACACTCAAAGCAGTGTAATGGCATGAATGTAATAGTAAGCCTAGACAGCCTGGACTACATAAGCACATTTCCTGTGGTTGAAAAAAAAAAAAAGAAACCCTGAAGACATTATGTAACCCATCCATATGATTTAGGTAAAGAGGTTCTCCGCCGAACGATCGAAATGTTCAATTCTTTAAGCAAACGTCCTCAGTTTTTGGCAAAGCAGAGGAAAGACGGCGAACGTAATCGCGCCTGTAACCGTGAAAACAGGCTTCAGTTCAGAGTGCTAGAGGCGATATTGTTTGAATTGGAGATAACCTGAGTTCAAACGTGGTTTGTCATAACAACAGACGTCTGCTGAGTGAACCTGATAGACTGGACAGAGAGAGAATGGGCTGGGTGGACAGCTCACTGCACAGTACCACACAGTTAATTAAGCTGCCAGACATTATTGAAGCTCACTCAACAGAAAGGAGGAGAGGCGCAACACTGGAGATTTCATTACTTTTATCCTGCCAGAGTGAGCGCGCGGTTGTTCGTCCGTGCCGGTGCATTTACGCGCAAGCATGTGTGTGCGTGCGTGCGCAAGAGCATGTGCGTGTGAGGCTTGTGTGTGTGAGTGTGTGTGTGTGTGTGTGTGTGTGTGTGTGAATTAGATGTCCTCCAGATTGCTTCTATTCCGCCTGAGCGACTCGCTGTGAAACTATCCTTCGAAACGTTGCCTCCCCTCAGAGAGGCTCATCAGTGCGGGTTGAGGGGAACCACTCTAGTGTAAACTTGTTAAGCAAACACAGCGTGTTGTGATTAAAACCATGCTGTCTCACTCCACGCCTTTTACAGGATAAGAACAGTCAGCGTTATTACAGCTGAGAAACAGCTCTCCCTCGGCTTCTCCCCTCTCTTTTTTCCCTCCCTAACTTCTACTCTTGTTTCTCGCTTTCTTTCTCCAGTCTCCTACCTTTCCCTCCCATCACTTAAGTAAGTCCAGACAAGTAAGTTCAAAGTTTGAAGACAGCACTGGTCGATATTTCTGTGCAGGCACATCTAAGCATGCACACCTACAAATGTGTGTGTGTGTGTGTGTGTGTGTGTGTGTGCAGCCGGTATGTACAAACCCAGCATGTGAGAGGACATGATCGGTGTCCAAACGCGGACATGCCAAAGCGGAGCTGAGGCCGCTCTCTGGGATCAAAGCCTATTGGCATCTTTAGCGGATTCCTGCCATCCATCGCTTCCATCTCCTTCAGATAACAAAAGGCGTTTTTGTTGTGTGAGAGCAAGCAAGCGTTTAAATTGTGCAAAGTCCCTGTGGGGAAAGTGAACCTCTCGTGGTTGGTGTCTTCAGCAGGAAGGCAGGCTGGAGCCCCGGGGAGCTGCTCTCATTGTTTAGTCAACTCAACCCTGGTGTACTAACCATCAACTTGAAGCTTTCTCGCATTTAAAATTAAATTAATACGGCTCTGGGTGGCCACTGCTTGTGCTTGCATAAAAAGAAAAAACATCACTCTCAGTGGCTGATATAAAAAACTTTTAAAACTCCATTAAAAAGGGGATTAAAAACTACAAAAATGAGGAGCTGGAGAGTCCAGAGAGCTGGTGACATCGTCGTTTTTCTACCATGCTGCTTTTCATTACAGCGAGATGATTGCTGAAACATTAGGAGTACATTTAACTAAGCCCTACCCTTATTTTGCAAGGTCGCCATGGCAACTTAAATCTATGTAGGCGCTGGAAAAAAAACCAATTTAGTCCTCATTAAGTGCTCTTTTTTTTCTTTGTGGGGCAGAGAAAGAAAGGTAGAAGTGTGAGTAGAAGGAAACTGAGGGACTAAGGTCTCTGAAAGTTACCATGGAAGTTGTGGGAGCCAAATTCAGGAGGAACTTTTTTTCTTCTTACATTTTAGGGCCAATATTTCTTGTATGAGTTCAGCGAAAAAAGTGAAAAAAGAAGCAACATCCAGAAGGGCAGATGGGCTTCCTCACTTTGCTTGATATTCTTAAAAGTTTGACTGAGAGATGCCAAGACAAGAGCTGATTTAGAGAGAGCTGAAGAGTTGCCATGGAAAATAGAGGAAAGCAAACAAGAACTTGCCATGCCACGTACCTCCAGCTCCATGCCTTGGTTTTGTGACCGTCTCAGAACATCTCTGACCGACGCAGCATAAGGGACATTTGGGACCAGGTGCCAGACTTGTGCAGTGGTGGAAATGGCACTCGGATGTCTCCATGTCCACTCTGTGAATGTGGGTTAGGCTTAGGCAGGGGTTTCCTCAGGGTACGTTTAAAGGGTAAACGGGTGGATGCATTTCTCAGCAGGGATGCAAAACTCCAGCAACTCCACAGTGTGGATTTACAGAGCAACAGGCATTTGTTTTCGGGGATAACAGGCGGTCAGACTTATAGACCTGAGCAATCACGTGATAATTCGAAGACCCTTGTGGTTCCGGAAGAGTTTTTCCTACGAGCTTTACTACAGAGTTTTGTCAAGGTAGCTGAGTTTTTGGTCCAATTGGACATTTTTCGGACTATTTGGGTTTCTGAATGATTGGCCGTCACACCGATGGTACCGTCCATGGAACTAATAATCAGCTTCAGCATTTGTTGTTCAAGTAAACATCTGCTGTGTGTAGTTAACTGAGCCTTAGCACTTCATGTTCCTGGTAACAGCAGATTCATTATGACTGATTTGGCCTAAAATGCCTTGTATTTTATCATTGTTGCTTGACTTGCAGCTCTTTTAATAATTTCTTTATGCTAATGTAAGTTGTGTTGTGGTATAAAAATACGGCCTTTAGGATAAATTAAATACTACAAAGCTTGTAACTGAGTCTGCGTACAAATGGACAGCAATAGATTGTGCTAAAACATCATACAATTACACAGTGTTACAAGTTAAATTTAAATTGCTGACTTAATTCTCAAAATGCAAAAGTGCTCAAAAAGTGTCAAAAAATCAACCGGATTAATGTGCGTCGACATAACTTGTTGAAGTGAATAAGGCATAGGCTAATGGCGGCTGAAGCTGTTATAATAATAGTTATAATTATTGCATTGCTTTGCAAATATGAGACAAAGGAATGTGTTTTTTTCATCTGTTCACCTGAACCTGCTGACGTTCCCATCGTCGGCCATGACAGTGCAGCCCTGTCTGACATCAGAGGTCAAAGGTCAACTGGTCATGTGACTAAATCCTCTGTGAAGGCTCTGTTTTTATTTTTATTTTTTTACTTGTTCCCGTCACAGATTATTGCAAGTCCTTTTATTGAGTAAAGCCCTCAGGCAAGCACACTAACGTTTAGTCACATTTTTGGGGATTTTATTCGACATTGCTGCGCCCCTCAAGCCTTACTTGTTACCATAGCAACCGCTCCTTACACCCAAACCTGCAAGGCTTTAGGATTAGTCAGACATCTGGATTATGGCTGTGACTTTTTTTTTTTTTTTTTAAACTTTGCTCATTCATTTCTGGGGCTGAAACGATTAGTCAATTAATCATTTAGTTGACTGAGAGACAGTTAATTGATCATTTTAGTTCATCCAGTAAAAACACCAAACATTTACTGGCTGCGGCTTCACAAATCCTAAGAATTACTTGCTGTTCTCCATTTTTGTTTCTCTAAAATGAAAACTTGGGTGTTTTTTTGGCAGCTGGTCAGACTAAGGAAACAACCTGAAGACACTGTCGGGCTCCTGCAATGGGCAATTTGTTTTCAAAATGATTAACTGATTAATCGTAAAAATGACCAGCACATTAACTGACAGTGACAATAACCATTAGTTGCAGCCCTACTTGTTTCCAGATACAGTTGCCTCTTTCCATATAGAGAGACAGTAGATAAAGGTGCAAGCTCAGGATGCACATTTATTAAAATAATTTCCACAAAGAGTTAAGGCTATGCAGTAAAAAAGTTTCTTTGTTTTGTCTCTGAGCTGTTTAAGCAGTTTCTGAACTTCTGAACTGATCAGCTCAGGCACAGGCCTATGGAAGATAATGTGTAATTTATGTGCAGTAATAAATACACTATAGCTGCTGGCAAATGAGGAGTGTCATTTTGAGCGATTAACCAAGCAGCTCCTCCATCTGAACAGCACAGAGGGAGCATTTATACATTTGTGTGCGACAGAAATTCATCTCTCACAGCTGTTTGTTGTTTACAGCCGCTGTCTCAGAGCCTCTGACTGATCATCCAACATGGCTGGCAGGCCTCTCCTCAGCTGCACTTGCTGAAGATGACGAGCTGTTTACGACTATAACCTTATAAGACTTTGTTCTGTTCTTTTTTTCCATGATGTGATGATGCGATGCTAAATATATGTCCATGTGCTGCCATTTAATGTCGTGCCGTGACATTTAGACGGGGGAAAGACATGCATGGCTGCCGTCTTTTCCATGCGCAGCAGACGTGCAGACACTGAGAGGACAGCGAGTTCAGTGTGTGATATTGCACAAGTTGTCATAGACTCTACTGGATATTCTAATAAGACTCTGAGATTTGTATTTTACTCATTTTACTACCAATAAGGCGAGCAAACTAGCCAGACATCGACCAGCTCCATACTGCTGACTTGATTTTGTTGTGAGATTTAACAACTTGTCAGACTTTCCAGGTGAATTTATTTCTCTTTTTCCAGCCACGGGGCACAGTGGTAATGTGTTGACTCCCAGTGCATTTGGCCACAAGTAGGTATTGCTGGTGTTAATGCATGCAAAATTTATCACTGTTTGTTTGTGTAAATCCAACGATAGCAACTCCCATACACAGCGTAGCTTCTCCCTCTGATGAGGGCGAGAGCAGGATTGGTGCAGCTAATAAAGTCTTATGCAGATCAGTGCATGATATCATCAACAATCTCTGGGGACTTTTTAGGCACATTACTGCTAGTTTCCTTGAAATAGAGTTGGCAACACTGCAAACAGCCAAACATGAGCCAAAAACAGCTGTAGCCGAATGAACGGATTTTTGGCTAACTTAGTTATTATCATGGATCAGCGTTCCCAACTCTGACGCAATTCGGTGTGAGACTCACACTTTCAGCTTCTCAAACAAATGCTGCTTTGCGTTGATAAATAGCGAGCATTTAAACGAATGCAGCATTCAGCCTGAGCAAACTGAGCTCGCTGTACTAGACACATTGACCGGCGCTCAGTGTGTTTTTCTCCAAGTGGTGAGTTCATATTGGCTCGTAAACAATAAGGACAGAGTATGTTGGCTCGTTTGCTCCCATTTTCTGCCAGTGCAGACAGGGCTCACGGCACAGGGGCTGGGGGTAAGACGCTCCACCCACTGCCTGCATGTCTCATGGGATACCTGACATCAGGGCTGAGGCTGTCACCTGCCCTGTATCATCACTTCACGAAGATATGAAAGTGAGAACAATAAGGCATAATAATGATTCATGTTCAAACTAGTTTAGCTTTAAAATGTGACTGCAGGAGAAATTTGATAAGAAAAAACAACACCTGAGCTGGTCACTGGCAGCAGCTCCCTCTCTCTCTCTCCTCCTCCTCCTCCTCCTCTTCCTCTGTGTGCTTGCTCACTCTGTGTGTGACGGCGTGTGTGTCCACACTCGCTGTTGCCAGGTTACAAAGTCGCGAGATTTGGACAAAGCTATATAGTTTTTTTCCACAGTTTGTTACAAGCTTTTCTCAAGTCAGCACTGGGCTCGCTTCTGCAGCACGCTTCATGCAGTTGGGTCAGCAGTGTTCGGTGTGAACCAAATGGTGAAAGAGTTTCATTACTTTGACATTATATGGATGAAGTGCATGCAGTTTTCAAAATCCATTAATTTTCTCTCAAAATCAACCATCATTAAAACTGAGTATACCTCCAGTACACTTGGTGCTCTATTGAATAGCATTGGAACTTTATTATGTGATAGATCTAGTTTACTCTGTTTCTATGGTGTTTGAGCATGTCTGCTGTCCTGGTCTGACTTCAGCGATGATCAGACAGAAGAAAACGTGTTTAGTGGGCCAGCAGCTGCAGAGCAAAAAGTTTTTTTTTTTTTTACTGTAATGTAACAAAAAGTAAATTTAGAAAGTGAGAACAACCAAGTCAGATATTTTCAGTTTGGATTCCTGTCTCAGAAGCGTTGGGAATTGGTGTTTCTCTGCTCTGTTCTCCCCTGGTTCTGTGAGTGCAAACTAGTTACTGATAAAAAGTGGAAATAAATGGAGTCATGATGTAATTTGGGTCTTCTCAAGCTCTCACATTTCTAAATTTGTGCCCACCTTTTGGTTAAATTGTACCCTCGTCCAAACAGAGCACGCGTCCGCTCTGCTTGATCCACACACAGCGACGCCTGCTTCACCTCAGGGAGCGTCGATGGACTCCTGTCTCCTCTGCAGAGAAACCTTCCTTCTTACCTGGAAAATGTGCCACTGTAATAGCAGTCCAGATGCCTGTATTATAAATGGACTGGGAGATGGCACTCTGACTGGTTTATTGCATGTTACGCCCAAAACACACTCATGCAACTAAGTGCAACCCTTTTGAACCTTTTCTGTGCTGTTAAAATAGCAAAGTGAACTTTTGATGTGCTCCTGACTGCATCCTGCTCTGAGACGTAATTAAAAGCAGACATTACCAACATTACACATGGTTTTGGCCTCGTTCACAGTACAATGCCTCATCCTCATACGAAGAGACTTGGTTGTGCTCTTCAAAACGATACTGGTAAAGGAGCAAGACAACACATATAAATTCTTGCGGATAAAGTTTTCAACTTTAACCTCACGTTCACAAGCCGCATCCTTTAGATTTATTGATTCTTTGAAATGTCTAAACCACGAGACTGTCTTCCTCCAGAGTGCGTGCACATTTAGATGTGAGGACAGACGCACTAGTGAAATGAGCTAAAGCTGTTCGTGATGGCTTTGAACCCCTGCGCTGTAAGCCCTGTATCGTGCAAGGGTCAAATAAACAAAGAAGTAAATCACAACGTATCTCCGAGTATCAACGCAGGTGGCACGCCAACCCCACTGAATGCTCTAAAATTTATGGCTGTTCTACCACAAAATGACCAAACGTCAGTACAGGCCACCACTGCTGTGAGGCCACAGTGCACTTCATCTTCCTCTCTGTCGAGGATGTAAAAACTAAAGAGAGACTGATTTTCTCTTTGGGAAAGGGTGGGAGTTTTGTCTTTTACCAAATGCTTTTGTGCGTCTTTTTGGTTAATCCTCTCTTTTTTTCTCTTGTGCTCACCATTCCCTCTCTACAACTCTCTTCTTTTATCACCCCAATCCCAAAGCTAGACCACCGCTCTGTTTACATTTACAAAAGTCATTCAGTTGATCTCTTATCCAGCACATCTCACGGTGCTGGAGCAGGTGATGGTTCAGTGTCTTGCTGAAAGATGACAGGTCACATAGCTGCTACTGGAACTGAACCCGTGACCCTCCAGAAATGGGTCAGACTCTAATGTACACTGCTGCCCCGACTTCCATTTGTCATTTGTAACAAAATGTCAAGAGGGGATGACTTCCTAAAAGCGCCTAGTGTCAACAACTCCCTGTCACAGCGTGGAAAATCTCTGCCTAGCCGAGGAATGGGATATTTTTAAGACAAAGAAGGTTCCTAACAGGAGCTATGTTTTCAGAAGAAGCACACCACCGTTTTTCACCACCGGACCTTTATGAGGACCTCAGGAGTAGCTGCTCAGCCTTGAAATGGTTTGGGCTGTAGAAAAGACCACAAGGCCAAATAAACTCCAAGACTAGGTCCAGTCAGGAGTCTAGACCAGAAGAATAGGGGGTTGAGACCGAGTAAAGACGAAGACCACAGCAAATCAAGACACAAAAATAGGCTGTGCATGTCCTCCCAAATGGAAACTAAAGCTTACGGAATTTCTTAAGGATCAAAGGATAATGAATAACTTAAGATTAGCCTTCCCTTGGGACAAATTTGTCTTGGGCATTCAAGAGAACACTAAAAACTTTCTAAAAAAAAAAAAATACTGGAAAAACTTTCTATATCTCTACCTCCCACACACAAGCTTTTGACAATTATGACAGGGACTAAAGAAAAAGAATGTGCAATACAATTTACTCTAAATGCAATATTGAAACTGCACTATATACCACTGCTGCCTTTTGCTTTTTATTTAGCATTTTATTTACTGTTGTTGTCATTTTTATCAATTGTTTTATGTTGTTTGCACTTTTAATCTTTTAATCTTTTGCCTAACTCAATTTCATTGTAGAAATTACAATGACAATCAACTTATGTCCTTATGTCCATGCTGTAGCAGTACATTGCCTCTCCCTATACACACTATATATCAGTCTACATGTACAATCAAACTACAGTTAACATGCAGCATCACACACACAGTTCCATATACACCAAAAATATTGCACAGTCCTGCATTAATATTGCGCATTCCCCAAGTATCATTATATTTCACGCCAAGAGGTTGCACAAAATACCCTACACCAAGATATGTTGCACATTCTCACCAATAGGAGCCATAACATTTCACATTTCTCCCTGCCCCACCACACACACACACACACACACACACATATATATTAATACATTTATACACCTCATCTCTCACTGTTCAGTATTTTGATTGATAGTGGCACTGAGGAAAACTTAGACCTGTTCAACTTACAGTTCAGTAACCTCGACCTTCTGCCTGAAGACATCGGCTCATGCTCTGCGTGAAGGATGTGGTTTGGGTCACAGGTGATTTTAAAGCCTGCAGAGAAAATGGGGGCAGTAACATAACACTTTTATTCACTCCATGGATGCTGAGCCTGAGCCTATGCTGCATTTAGGAGCCCGTTGCCACTGAAAATCAAAGTGAATACCAAAGTACTTGTTGTTACCTGCTCAACTCTCAACCCGGTGAAGTCAAGGGAAACTTTATACCGTTATTACTTTTATATTTCATGTACCTTAACATTTACAGTGCACCAACTTTTGAAAAAAAAAAAAACAACAAAAAAGAAAAGCTGCTCAGGTTACTGTTGCATGACCGTACAACTGGCAGCAGTTCTGGCTTTGCATGTCAAGTGTTTATTTCGTTCACTGCTGATCTACATCTTGGCACACAGTCAGTTCTCGTTCTGCATCACCTCAAAAGCATCATGGTGCTCGCCAAACTGCTGGACACACACAGGTGAAACTGTGTGTGTCCACTCAAAACTTGATCCGAGGGCTTCTTCGAGGTGATCTTGGTGTACTTTAAAATTTGGGCAAAAAACTGAACCAGACCTTAGTGACTAAACTCATTTTCTTCAGGTTTTTCAAAAGCCTGCATCTATAGGACATTTGAACCTGACACTGTGGCAGAGTCTGTCACAGGGGTTTCAAACATTTTCCTGCTCTGGACCCCCAAGTTGACTTTCATTCATTTAGACCACCAATGATGTGATTTTGTTTGGTGGACCCTGATATGAAATGATATTTTTGCTTCGTTATCGTACTTGACAACAATATGGTGAGAGTAAACCATAATGCTAAAAAAAACAATAACAAATCACTCATAGGTTTTCAAATATTGCAACAATTTCTGGTGACTTGAATTCCAGTGAAATTAACCCATTGTAACCTGAGCAAAGTCATGTTCAAAAACATGGGGGAAGAGGCGATTCGCAAATGAGCAAAAAAAGGGCCAACATTAGTAAAAAATCAACAAGAGAATTTTTAAAAATACACAAGAAGTTTAAAAAGCATAAGAATGAATCATGAAAAATTATCTGCAAATATTGTTTTAAATCTATGAAGAAACTATATTTATAATTAGTAAAATGATACATTTAAGTCGGGTCAGTGATGCTGGATCACATTTCTTTAAATTCTTGTGAATGGAGCTCAGATGCCCTTCACAAGCACTTAAAATTATTTTTAATTTTGCTGAGGGCCACCTGGAGGTCCTTCAAGGGCCCCTGGGAGTCTCTGGACCCCACTTTGGAAACCACTGATCCATCATACTGTATTTTATAGCATGTTACAGTTTATCCTAAAAGTGCACAGCGGTTCATTTCAGCTACAGTTCAGTTCGTTTCCCCAGGAAAAGTGGAGATCTGTTTCTTACGCCTCGGCCTCACCAGCGAAGCTCACAGCCAGTTGTTTACAGCCCTCCACATGTATTTAATTCTGCAACGCTGGTCATTCTGATTTCAGAGGTTATCTTTGCGGTTCAGTCATTGTAAAGGAAGTCCAACTTAAAGCCTCAGTGGTTCCCATGGACTGGGAAGCATTAACCCTTCGTGGTCATTAACCACATGAGAAGGGACTGAATAGGAGGACAGGCATCCAGTTGGAGAAGAGGGGGGAAAAGTAAAGCTCAGTCTATTCTGCTGTTGGCATAGGCCGGTGTCAACTGCTGCGTTGTTGTGTAAAGCAGATAATGTGATTTCCGGATAGGAATTCTCTTCACACCTCTCCACATTAGTGGCCCACTGTGGGATAAAACTCTTTAAGGTGAACCCCAAGAGGGTGATTTTCTAAATACACTGGACCAAATCTCACTGTGAATAGAGCCCCTCCATTCAGGATGCTATAGGCGAAGGCTGAGCAAAAGAGCATGGGACTGGTGCATGGCCAAAGACTTAAAGAGTGATGACACAGGAAGACACTCCATGTCAGTGTGGCTGGAGGAGATGAAACAGGTGCACGAGGCAGGACAGTGTGTGTGATGGTATAGAGGAGCAGTGGCTCAGAGAAAACTCCACAAGAAAGACTCATTTGTGTTTTTTTGCTCTGAATTCCTCTGGGCTTTTAAGAGAAGTCTTTCTTCCTGGATTGCTCTCATGGGATCCCTCTTTTGTTCCCATTTTTGAATGTTTACTGCTCTGCTCAGGTGTTTTCTGTATGAAATTTTTAACTGAATGTTGTTTTTAATTTTTGAATATTTCTGTAGGCCTGACCAGGAGCTGAGTTTTGGATTTTCTGTTCTGTTGTTTGTGGGCTTCTCAATATTTGCTATAATCCATCATGGTTATGGGATGAGTCTGTCTCTTCATTTTAGTTATTTATTTTTTCTCTCTCTCTCTCCATTTCCACTCTTTTCTTTCTCTTATTACTCTCACCTGTGTTTGTGTGCAACATGTTGGCGCATTTTCATTTTGCCATCTATCAGCCACTGTAATAAAGGCTTTCTACTTTATTCGCTTAAGGGAGTGTGCTTTGGATTCTTTTATCTTTCTTTCTGTCTTTCTTCTTTTTTGGACTTCTGTTGGCAAATTATTTTTGAAGAACTCTTTGAAGTGAGATCATCCAGTTCAACAACACATTCAAATTAAACATTTTGACAGCAGCGTTAGGCAAGAATGGGTAGGTCTTTCCCAATCATACAATACCTCACACACTCTCCAACTTCTACTTCTATATTTCCTCCTGACTTTTGTGTAAATCATCAAAAGTTCAGTCACTGAGTTGTTTTGGATGTTGTTGTTTCGTTCAGATGGCCCATACCTACTGAACTGCCTGCACTAAATATCATGAGTCTACAGAGGAAAAGGTCATGCAGATGGTCAACTTGTGATCTTTTTATTTAAAGTTAAGACATTTTGGTTCATCAGATCCACACAGTCTCAGTTAGCGGTGATGGTGATCGCTATTACAGCTCTTTATTTCAACTGATAAGACAGGTGTACTTTTACATAAAAATCTTCCCAAATGCAGTTTTATGCCCTTAACGTGAGTAGAAAATTGTGTTTATAGCAAATTGCCTTTACTGGCAGACTAAGCCAACTTCAGGTCAGTTTATCAGTTCTCTGTAAAAAAAACAAAACAAAAAAACAAAGCTATTGGCTCAACTGTGCGCTCTATAAACTATTCAAGTGATCTCCCGTGGAATTCAGACTATGAGGACTTTTTTATTAGTTGAACATTTACAGGACTGGCCACCTGGCTTAACAGAGGTGTTTGTGAAGTGGAGGAAGAAACTCTTTTCCAGGAGAGAAATGACTCCAAGCCACAGCCTCAAAAAACACCCTCTTAAATTCCTGCATGTCCACTTTAAGGCTCTACAAATTTAAACTTACACAGAGTGAGTTGAACGATCTGAATATCAGAGAAAAGCCGTCCCAAATGAGCTGTCACCAGCGTGGAGGAAGACTGGCGTCACAGCGGCACAGTGCATAATGTTTGGGGAAAATCTGCTGCTGTATTGTGTGATATAAGAACTGGTGTAACATTAGTCATTACTGGCATTCATAACTGATGCTTGTTCAGTGGAGGATTCGCAGGGTTTGGTACGGTGGCCCTGAGAGCTCAACGCACTGCAATCTAAGAAAACACAAGCAAATGGATGAAACACAAGCAAATTAAATTTCTAGCCTTGTCCAGCTGCTTTGCATGTATTTCCAAATTGATGAATATCTTTTCTTATTTCGCATGTGTTTTGTCCATTTGCATGACTTTTCTTACACTGCAGTGCCTTGAGCCCTCAGGGCCACCATAGTTTGGGGCAAACATGTACATGTAGCGCCACTGATTATCACCGACACTGACATTCATTATTGATGCTCATTGGTCAGTGATGGATCTCCATGTGTCAGTGTGATCACTTCTTCAGGAACACACATTGTCTTCTTAGTCCAGAAGTATCAGCCACTGCGGTTTATTAAGTAGGGTTTGATCTATATATTGGTTATTAATTAAAAATTTAAAATCATCCAGCTATTAGCGGTCCATATCGGATTTGATGGCTATGATCTATGACTACATATTTGTTCTATTATTGATCAGTACTGCACCATTTGTCTGTGGCAGGGATTTTCAAACTATTTCATGTTCTGGAGCCCCAAGTTGCCTTTAATTAAGTCACAGACGTTCATTTGAAGTCATTCTAAACCCTGATTTAAAACAGATTCAAAGTGGTGAGACTGAAACCTCATACTGAAGAAATGACTCAAGATTTGGTAGGAACTTCTAGAGAAGGAAATTGTAGTTAAAATCAAACTATTGCTCATTTTGATGAGGATCCCAGGAGCACCTCAAGGACCCCTCTTTGAAACCCACCGGTTTGTGGGAAACCTTAACCTGAGATCATTCTAATTCAGCACAGTTTCAAGTGCAACCCTTTCAGACATGTACGTGTGAATATGTTTCACCATTATGATTGCCTTTGATTTCAGAGAGTTTTAGGCCGATGTTACAGTGCGACTTCAATGCAGTTCACTGCATGTTGTAAATTAAACTTTTATTGTATCTGTGACACTAAACCCATGTGGAAAATTCCCAATGATGATGCAAACCCAGTTGATGATTTTCATTGGATGGAGCTGCAAAAAAACTCAGTTGCATGAAAAACTTTCACACGTAACATTGCATGTGACATCGGCCTGAGTGCTCCATGTTGCTTTTTACAGGTCAAAGGATATTGATTATCGGTACAAAATATCAGCAGCTATCCTGGACCTTCAGTTCAAATATATCAGGATCGTCCTTTAAAGCTCAACATCAGTCAAACCCAAGCAGTGAGACTGTCCACGTCTGAGAGACGGCCGACCCAGCTCTCTCCAACAATGGATCAGGCTTACAGGGCAGGCGGTAGCCAAGCTTGGTGTGTTATTACAGCACAGCCGGGACAATGGAGCTTGAATCAGCAGAATACCAAAGTGGATGAATGAATGTGTTTTCATCGGCGGCCATGCTTTGGCTGGAGAAGAGCTGACGTAACAAGACTACGCGCCAGTCTCATCTCGTGTGATGGAGGACTGCACGGCGCAGCAGATATCAGTGTTGTGACAGATATTGCTTGGCCTTGCCTGGAAATGGAGGCACTGAAGAGATAGTGGAGATCTCTCCTGTCTGTGACATTTGATGAAATGGAACAAACTTACTGAATTTCAATTTGGACAATATTTTTCTCAGCATCACATGAACGCACAACATCAACAAGCATCAACAAAGTTTGAGACAGATCACCAGTCATGATACAGTATGTGGGTAATTCATATATATATATATGTATATATATATGCACTTTATTTTTTACACAGCTAGATGAATGTATACATAGTATACAATACAAAAAAACAACTGATAAAAAATAATAACATTGTCTGTACATGGTATGAAAAAAAGAATACCAGCTGTACAATTCCATCTTTTAGATGGCATAATTGGTCCCCCTGAACCAAAACGGATCAGAAATTAGAAGAGCGAAATGGTTTTTATCTAACATGTGATACAGGGAAAATTCCATACTCCTCATACATCATCATATATCATTAATCTGTGAATGTCAATGCATTTCAGGAGTTACTTTGTCATGAGGTGCTGACATTTATTTTTTGGTTTTTGTGGTTTTCTTGCATGATCTGGAATGAGTTTCTGCATTTCCCGGAATGACTTGTTACCATTACTCAAAACACAACTTGCCTTTGGCTGCATTGCATTCTGGTCTACTGAGGCTACTGTTGGTGGAAAAACAAAGGAGTTCTCCCTGTATGTCTTGCGAACATCAGTGAGAAATGGCCGCGCTAGAAAAAAGCACTGTCTCTTTGATTCTGGTTGGCTGACACTAAAACCTGACGTTTACCGTTGATGCTTCAGATCGATGAACATTTTTCTGCTATCAAACTGTATTTCAGCTGTGTTGGAAGTATCCTGGCATGACGTCTCCTCGTCTACGCTTGGCCAGTTGTCTGCAGGAATATGAAAAACACACTGAGAACCAGACGACACAATGGACCCAGAAATGTGAGGTACATTGCCAATACCACCGGCAAAATGTGTTAGGGTGGATTTGCCTTTATTTTCTCAATGGATCCGTCTCATAGAGAGAAGAAGCCTTTTGTCATTTTCTAGTGTATATTAAATGCAGGCTTTACTCGACACTTCAATAAAGAGAGGAAATTGTGAGGATTTGGCCCACTAGATAGATATGATAGATGTCTACCACACAAAAATTGTCGGTCTTAGACATAATAGTGATGAGCTGACATGAGAAATGGGCTTGACATACTCTTTATCATTATGGGTTTGAGGTTTTTAAGCGTTCATGCAGCAGCAGGGCAGAAGCCTTTGAGGATAGTGGAGCCAAAAAGCAGTTTTACTCACAGCAACATTTAGGAACATCCAGTAGTAAGTGGAAACCATTTTCTTGCAGAACATTTAAGGCAGTTAGAGAAATGTGCAGCGATGGTAGTACGAGTAAGCCATGCTTCTGTCAAGTCAATGCAGAGAGTTTGTCTCTTGCAGTACTAAGGCTTTGCTGAAAATCAGTGTCACTTTGTCTCTTTGGCAGCGTGGGAAAAAATGGCTGAGCTTCAGCCTCGGCAGAGTTGTGGTCTATAGAATGACGGACCAACACTGTGCACCATACAGCCTACATTCACTGTACACAATATGGCAACAGCTTAGCTCTAACTATACACATTTTATCTCATTAAAGAACCAGCGCAGTGATTTTTAATGTTTGGCCCATTTATAACAAAGAGCCCACATTTTACTTGGCAACAAACCATTTTGCAATTAATGTTGGGGTACTAAATATTTCATGTAATCAAAGAACATGTAATCAAAATCCCTCAATTTTTACTTTTGTTTGAATTTTTGGTTGAAACAGCCACCTTATAATATTCTGTTTCTGTGGCTAACAAAGTCATCACCATTCATAAACCACAGGACTGTTAATTGGCTGTGGAAAGGAAACGATTCCTCAGGGACTATTTTCTGGCAGGGGGGACCGTATCAGTCCGCCCAGTTTCAACTCATCACAACACAACACTGCTGCTGTTTTTAGAAAAACTAGGATCCTGTGTGAAGGAAGTTTGAAGTCTCTGAAGGTTCATTTACATATCATAGTGGAATAAATGGAAACCAATGGCTGGATAACAGAGAGGAAAAATGATATTTGGGTCCAAAAGACGTTTTTTGGGAAAAGACTAGAAGTCACACAAAGTATATACATTTTGTAGATGTTATGCTAAACATGTAAAATCACTGGTATGATCCTTTAAGTAAAATTTTAGATTTTTGGTCAAAGTAAGTTCAAGAGTTATTAATACTAGTTCAATTCAGAACTGGTTTGGTCCTTTTCTTTCACATGTAGTATGTTTTTCTTCACTGGATATAAAACAGGAATATCTGACATTAACTCTTCACCACTAAGGCATGTAAAGCTTGTAAAGGGTCTCAGAATAACTGAATGTAAATTTGCTCTTAATGCATTAATCGATCATTTTGATCTTTCTTAGTCAATGGGATAGTTTGACACGGACAATATTACTTAATTTACAAAAAAAAAAAAAAAAATTGGTAACTAGTGCATGGACCAAACAGGTCTTGAATTTTGCAGATGCAGCACGAGCTTCACATTTAAATGAGTTCCTCACTGAAATGAGAGATAAATGTCGATTCACAGGTGAGACATCTGGGCCTGATAAGGAGTGCAGTGCCAGTTTTGATGTTTGTTCTGTCTCATAATGCTCCCTTACTCATCAAGTTGCCCTGGATTTTAATTTCTCTCTCCTTTTTGGAATCTCATGCCTGTGCCATGTAGCTATTCCAGGAAATTGTTTTAAAATTTGTTGTAGGTTTTACATTTTGTGTATGTACTGCATGTGTGTGTGTCATTCAGTCTCTATCTCAATCATTCTCTGCATCACTTTCTCCTCGGTGTGTATGTACAGGCATTGTTTCATGTGTCCCGCTGGAGGTAGACTAACCGAAAGTCAAACCTGCTGGAGATGGTTTGACAGTTTACAAGACAACAGTTTTCCTTCTTTTGTCTTGAGTGAACAGTGGAGAAAGACTATATCTGTCCCCACTGGGTTTCTTCTTTAGGCCGCAGTGGCCCTAGCTGTGTTTGAGTGCTCAGTCCTCTGCATTTTCACCAAACACAGCCATAACATCACTAACATGATGATTTGGACTAAAGTCTGTGTCAAATCATCACTTTGCTTGCCAAAGTTCTCAGGCTCTGTCTTCTTTGTCACTGCTCTAACATGGCCTCAGGTTGCAGAGGTCCAGTTCCTGAGGCTTCTTCTTACTGGAGCAATGCTCTCTGGGTAGACTCAGACCACTGGTGGTAACGCAGCGTAGGGGCCGCCGTTTAAAGCCCCTCCCACAGGACTTGGAGCAGTGAGACCAGGACCCTATGTCCCATACTGGACAGGGATCCCCGCATGCCCTCGTTGCTACTGGCCTCGCAGTGCCGTCACAGTCCGCTGCGGGACGTCCCTCCACGCTCTGGCACTGGACCAGCCTCTTCTGCAGCCCATTCCCGCAAGTCACCGTGCACTCATCCCATCCCCCTGTCACCCACTGACTCACCGGCCGCTTATCTAGCACCTGCTCCTTCGCCTCCACTTTGTTACTATCCACCAAGACGCTGTTCTGGGCCGCGTGGCTCCTCTCCTCTTTCCGCAGGGTCTTCTCCTCCTTGCTCTCCTTGGCTACGTAGAAGGAGTAGCGAACCCTCGGAGGAGTCATCTTCCCTACGGAGAGCACTTCCACGGTCAGGGGCTCCAGCAGAGGCCTGGTGGCTTGGAGCATCTCCACGGCTGTAGAGGTGCCGCTGTAGCGCAGCAGGCTGCCCTTCACCAGCAAGTCCCGCTCCACCGCCGACACCACGTAGTTTCCGTTCAGGAGGTACTTGCCGTGCCGGTTCCTCACCGCCAAGTAGTTTTCGTCGCTGACCATTCCTCGGTAGCCGCGCTGACGGATGTCAACGTTGGAGGCTCCGACAGGCAGCGTCACCACAAAGTTGTAGCCATGTCTGGAAAGAAGGTGTGTGGAGATAAAGTGTTAATGATGCTGACTCCTGGGGGACCAAACGTGACTTGGAAATGCATAAATAAATGAATAAAAAAATAAATCTATAAATGTGTAACTTATTGTGTAACTTATTCAGTTCCTGACGACGGCCACAAGCCGAAACACGTTGGTATATCAATAAAGTTGTTCTTCATGCTACAAGTATTGCTGGAGGTTTGATCTCTGTAGATTTTCTTCTGTCTCCAGGTGAAGTTGTGCAAGAAACCCCTATTCTAAATGATTAAATTCCACATTATTTATTTTGTCTTTTACCATAAATTCATGATTTATTGTCCTTCAGCAGGACTTTTTTTCCTTGCAGCAGATTTTATTTTCCAGCAGGATTTACCTGAGGCTTTACCTTCAAGATGCAAATTAGGGGAGTGTCTTTCAAACCCTTATGATTTTTCTAAGATTTTTGCTTGGTGGATGCATTTCTGTCTACCAGGTGTTGTGACATTGACCAGCCAATTACGAATCAGTGACAGCCCATAATGGTTTGATTGACATCCGCATAATTTGCATAATCAAGGTAAACTAAATTAGGTTAATCCTGTTGGAAAAGAAATAAATCCTGAAGTAACAATAAAGCATACAATAAATAATATGGAATTAAATGATTTACACATTGATATAGTCTTTTTGCATTTTATTTATTTGCTCAGTTATTTGCTTATTCTTTAATTTTTTCTCAGTTTCTTCAAGCATTTTGTATATTTATTCATCTATTTTTGTATTTCCAAACAAGACGGGTTTGGTCCTCCATAATATATTAATAATCATAATATTAATCAGGCTACACTGGTGCAATTACCATTAACACAGAAGGTCAAGATGACTGACAGTGGTACTGTTGTGTTTCTTACAACCAAGACTACATTTCCCATAAGCCCCATCGCCTCCTATTGAAAAGAGGACGCCACCACTTGCCTTAAGCAGTGCCTCTTTCTCGGAAAAGCAATTTCCCTTTGTGCCATCGAGTAATCCAGCAGATTTCCCTCCAAATCAGACCCGATGTCAGTCAATGTAAAGTGCAGTGTAGAGGCGGTTAATCTTCTTGTTGATGGTTTTGTTTTGTTATACTGTCTGTTGATGCTAAAATGTTACACATGTACTGTATGTGACAAACCCTCATCATTTACTAGGTGTAGAATGGGTATGTAAGTTCAGTGCTGCCAGAAAATCTTCCTCCCCTCAGCTCTCCTGATTCTAACCTGTTTAACTATTCCCTAAAACAAGAACAAAGGCTTTGGTGAGGCTGCCTTTAGCTGTTATGGCCCCAGCCTCCCTTTTGTTCTTGGGATTGCTGCATCTGTTGAAATTTTAAACAAAATGAGAAAACCTACCCTTACAGTTTCACTTTTTGAAAAAAGTTTTCCTCTTTGATCTCTTATGCCCTTTCTTTAATTCATTTATTTCCTTCACTTTTATACTGCTCTCTTTTTCATGTTTATTTCTTTTTTTTAACTGAATTTGTGACTGATTGACTCATTGATAATGAGAAGACATTTTTTCTCTCTTCGTCATGGCCAGTGGCTGAGAGTGAGGTTTCTGGTGTGATGCAATCCAGACTAAATAATGAAAAATGTATGTCAAACACAAGGCTCTCGCATATCCTGACAGGGTGCGTCCCCTTACTCACATGGGTTTGGTGAACATTCCTGAGACTTTCTTGCAGCCTTGGTTGTCCCCGCCACACACGCCACACTTGTCAAACTTCTTGTTGGAGTCCAGCTTGCCATCACAGCCCGCTTTGATGCATTTTCCCTGGACACACACAGCTGATGTGTCGGGCGAGCAGGGCGTCCCGTCCACCACCTGAGGGGGAGTGAGGATTGAGATATTAAAGGAGGGTGATCGTGTGATGGAAACCGTGGAAGAAGCCGCAAGAGAAGTGAGATGGCGGAATTAAACAAGCCATCAATTAAAGAGCTCCACCTTAGCTGGAAAAAACACAGAGGCAGCACCAAAAAGGAGTGTACAGTGTTTTTTGTGTAAACAAGACTGTGGATTGTGTTACAAGTTGGGTTCAGTGCTGGTTGCATAAATACTTGCTGACAAGCCACAGCTGTGAAGTGATACTGTCCCTGCATGTTTCCCTTCCTCTCCACTCCATCCATCCAGCGCAGCAGCAATTGTTCTTTCTTTTGCCACTCACACCTCCCCTCTCGCTGCTTTACTGTTGACGTAACCTACAGCCGTGTTCTCGTTCCCCTTTTCCATGTCTTTTGTGGATGAGAGCCAATTCATACCCACCAAAAACCGGAGCTGAAAATCAGCCACCTGCACCGACCTATGAAATCCCTCTTCATGTCATAACATCATACGGTGAAAGGTTTGTGCTTGTTTGAGTTAATGGTAAACTCAGTTGCCTCCTGCGTGGTAAGGTCTGGCACATGCTAATTCAGTACTGGTCACATCCCTCCTCTGGTGTTGTGGAAAAGTTTGCTGCCGCTGAGTTTTCAACAGCACCCCTGGGCGGCTGTATGTAATGGTGCTGCTGTATGTTCAGTCAAATAATGCCAAATCAAATGAAATGGCAGGTAAACACAGGTGTTACTAATGCCACATTAATTAAGGTGCCATTCCATTTAAAGGTAGTAGAGTCTTTCCAGCGAGCCAGCATGAACAACACCAGGACCCTGGCTCTGTTAGACTTAAATGGAACAGCATTAGTAACACCTGTGTTTACCTGCTGTTCACGTCAGAATGGCTGCTGTGAAAAAGCTCTAT
The DNA here is from genome assembly GCA_900302555.1 of Myripristis jacobus. Lineage (NCBI taxonomy): Eukaryota > Metazoa > Chordata > Actinopteri > Holocentriformes > Holocentridae > Myripristis > Myripristis jacobus. The sequence goes on from OMLB01005541.1 coordinate 39,660, forward strand.
AGGCCTCAACACTACAGCTAGCAAATCAGCCACCGGATATTGGGCAGGGGGTGAGCAGAATTAGATACTGCCGGACCGCCTGAGCCAGGCCGGTAAAAACATACTGAATGTCCTGAGTTTGTCCATAACTGAAATCCCTGAAACTGAAATGTGAAAATCCAGTTGATGAGTTTGAGCCTTGGCTAGCTAACTGGGCACAAAAGAGGTAAATTGTAATTTCATCTAATGTATCATTTGGTGTGCACGTTTGGCTGTGTGTATGGATTATAGATGACAAAATTTACAGATTATAGCAGAGTTTACTGTAACTTTATTACGGTTGTTTTTCTGTGCTTAGGCTAGCTAGTGCGCACAATGGCTGGGTGCTGAAGGCAGAGCCAAGGCAAACAAACTCTTTGCATAAAAACTGTGTTATTACAGTCTTAATCGAAATGGTCCTATAAAACTGTGGTCCTGGGAGCCGGTTGAAGATGGAATAGCTGCATTCCCTGGAGTCAGAAGTTATATTCTCCTGGTTCCCGAGACCAGACCACACACAACAAGTACTGACAGGGACTACTTTTCTACAGGAAGGTCACCGATCTGCACCGAGCGGCTAAAGCGGTCAGAGTGACAGAAGGTAGGCAATGACGCCTCTGCCCTTTGCTCAGTCTCGTCAAATTTACAGTATACATGCACACAAAGACACATGCTAGAAATGTAAAGTAGCAGAGAGTATAAATTGTTCAGTTTCAGTGACTCAAGTCCGTCTCTAACTTGACTTGCTGACATCAATTCTGGCATTTACTCCATATAGCTTTGCAAAAGATAAATGGTATTCTTGTATATTCTTGAAATATACCTGTTTTTCCAGTACCTGAATCAAAAATGATTGACTGATTTACATGTCGTACTTGTAAATTTAGCCCAGGCTGAAAAAATGTGCCGTACAAGCAGTTGACTCAAACAGTTACAATCTCTTACAACTTTTCCAAGAACTCATTACCAGCAAATATATGACATACTTTTGGAGCAAGGACGTAGAAGTATCCGGTTCCGTTGGCACGGCAGATGAGCTTGCATTTGTCCTTGGGCGAGATGCCTGAGTACTTGGGAACCCAAACCACTGAGGAGCTGAGTCTGTTGGTGTTCAGGTTGAAGCCGTTGAACGCCTCGCACTGCTCCTCACGGAAACTCTTTCCTGAGGACAAGAAAGCGAGCATGTTGCAGATTAGGTTGACTCGAAGATGCTTTTGGTCCCATAGAATATAATTACAAGGGATCTATTTGACAAGTCAGACAAACAATGTCTATACTCAGGGGACAGGAAGAGACCGTTTTGGACATGCACTTATCCCTCAGTTCAGAAGGTTATTTTTGGGCATTTCAGCTTTATTAGACAGTCACAGTTGGGGGAGACAGTAAAGACCATGCAGGAGCAAGGACTTGGTAGGGATACAAACCCAGGCCACTGCGGCTAAGTTGGCCTCAAGAGCAAATGCAATTTAAAGGCAGTGCTTCTATGTCAGTGCATTTAAATTCACCAGAAGAGGAGAAGACCCTGTTCACAGTGGCTGCCAAGTCTGGTGCACAAAGATTAAATTGCAGCATGGCAGAGTTTAAAAATGTTGTGCTGAAGTAGAGTTTTGAGCAATTCATGCTGTCTCATCAACAAGGATGTCAACCGAAACCACCAAACCACCAAACCTAATCCTAACGCCTGAGACGGATCGCCCAGTTGTGCTAAGTCAAACCAGTCTGCCTGCTGCCTGGTCATCAAGCCATCAAACTCTTGTGAGTAAAGTGACTCAAAGGAATTTCAGAGTTTCCTGTGTGAAGGTACTGTAGCAGAGATGAGTTTACCTGTTTCAGGACAAGGGTTGAGGTTGCAGGAGCGATATTTGATGCGAAGGCCATAGCAGTATTTGCCACCATTTTCTGGTACGGGGTTGTCACACTCTCTCTTGGCCAGCTGAACTCCTCCACCACAAGTTCGGGAACAGTCTCCAAACGCACCCCACTTCCCCCACCGGCCGTCCACCTGGCAATAAACCAGCACATTTGATTCAACAATCTATGGCTCGCATGTTCAGAAGTCCCATGCAGGGCAATATTCGCCTTGTCTTTCCAATTTATGTAAAGTGTTGCCAAAAATAATCATACAATCATAAGAGCAATGTGAAGCTCTTTCTAAAGAATTGATTAGTACTGATTAGGACTCATTATTGTTTGAAACCTATTAGCCATAGTTCATGCTGTCTAAAGACGAGAGCAGAGAAATTAATGTGGCAAGACCATAAAGTCCCAGCTAATCCAACCTCAGCTGTAAGCCTTCATATTAGGTCATATAGAAAGAGCAGATGTGACATTTCTGGATTCAGTGGTTAACAAATATTTGACAGACATCTCAGCGTTTCCAAAGCCATTTGAAATGTTGTGCAGTGTGACTGAATCACTCATTGGACTTGTCAAGCCTAAATCATTATTTATTACCTCCACCAACAAAGCTGGATGCCGGTTATGTTTTCACTCCATTGTGCTTGTTTGTTTGTTTTGTGAGCAGGATAACACGGGGGGTAATATGCCAAGAAAAAAACTCTGAATTTTTGAGATTAAAGTTGATAACCAGGGATTTAGTAAGAAGGAAATCCTGGTGATTTGAGTCCAGAATCACAATATTTTCCTCAGCATCCTGACTTTGAAGAGTCATTGCCGTGACTTGGGCCGATTCAGAGCAAAACAATATTGTGATTCTGGGCTAAAATCACCAGGATTTCCTTGTCACTAAATCCCAGGTCATCAACTGCAGGCGTGATACACAGCAAGCAGCAGCGTCTGCAGTGTGTGGCTCATCCAACCTCGCAAAGTCAAGCCATGTGGTTCCATTATAAGAGTATAAGAAAGAGAAGTATAAGAAAGTATTTTTCTGAGTTTTTTGCCTTATAATGACTTTATAGTGACTTCATATTCTCAGAGTTTTTAAATTTTTTTCATATGAATTTGCATTTTTTTTCTCATAAATTGACCACTTTAATCTCAGGATATATATATTTTTTCTTGTTTCTTTTCTTGTTTTTTTTCCTTCCCTACAGTGACCCTAGTACACTGTCCTACATTTCCACTTCTATTTATTACATAATTTCTTTGTTGACTAAAAACATTTCTGTTTCAAGCTAGAATAAAAAAAAAATGTTGAAAAAACACTGCAAACTAATTGGAAGAAATAACAGTGTAACATGTGGATGGAAGCCCTGCTAAAGGACTGCTGAGCGCTGTGGGCACAGTGTCAGTGCTGATTGGTGTCTTGTTTCAGCTAAATCTGTGTGTTACTATAGTCAACCACGGCCTGGCAGCGGGCACCCCTGGCACGGCTCTCACCTTGATGTGCAGGGTGCTGTTCTTATCGGCGCAGACCCCTCGGTAGCAGACTTTGCCGTTTCCGCAGCTGGTGCCGTCTGCCCAGGGGAAGTGTCGGGTCTGGCAGACCAGCTGCCCACGGGCCTTCCCGGTGCACCACAGCTTGGAGCAGGGGTGCATGTAGGGGCAGGGCTTGGAGCCCGCTCCGAAGGCCAGCTCACACTGACGATGCAGGCTGTAGCTGGAGCCAGGCAGGTTGTCAGGGAGTGACAGCTGCCTCTGGGGCTGGTCCAGCAGACACTCCCCTGTAGGAGCAAAACCAACCAACAACACTGTGAATTCAGGTTGGATTCATGCTGCATTCATGTCATATGAAAGTAAACATCAGAACTACAAGATGGTTAAAAGCAACAACACAGATCAACTGATGTTCCAATTCATCAAGATGCTGTGATTACATTTTCTGTAGACTGTATTTGCTACTGATCGTTTTTTTGTTGTTGTTTTTTTGCACTTCACATGCACACTCTAAGTGAGTAAAACATTTGAGCTAAAATTTTTCATCAAACTGGACGTTGCAATGAAAAATCCAGCAACTACATTTGTCATGCAATGGCATTGTAAAGTTGGGATCAGAATGATGATATGGTGAAAACATATAATTATGGTTACTGATATTGGTGACTCAGTAATAGCATGCAAAGTATAAGGATGTTTTTACAAGATGACACTGATGAACTGCTACTTTATGCTCAATAATTTTGCTTACAATCTGTATGGAGAAGGGCTCTCCAGTGAGTATAGCTCAATACTGCAACACCAATTTACTTGCAACATCAAGGCTAAAACAAACCTAAATGAATAAAATAACTGTGTGTAAGTAAATGTCTGACTGTTGCGTCTATGTAACCAGATAACAGAGCTCAGTTATTCCAACTTGACTGAAATTGGTCTGGTAAGTGAAATAAATAAACCTCCTAGCACAAGACCAACATTTTGCCGAGTGTAGTGTTAGGTTACAGTCATCTCAGGCCATGCAGCAAGGCCAGGATAAGTGGTTTTTGTGTGAGTTCAGTGTTAAGATGTGGGTCAGAGATACATGGGAAATGGTTACTAACCATGACCTCTGTCCAGGAACTCAGTAATGATGGCTGCGCTGCACACAGACCAGGGCCGGTTCCTGTCGATCTGAATCAGCGTGGGAGACATCATGTGGTTGTCCCTTAGTTTCCCAAATACCTCCTCACATGCCTTTACATTGTCATGGGGCATGTTGAAGACATGGCCTGGGGGGGCAGGTGGGAAGAGATGGTGAAGGTCACAACAAGCTTTTGTCAGAGTCAAGAAGTTCTACTTTGAGTCATGATTAAAACACGAAAAGTATGTCTCTATTGGTTTGTACTGCAAATACAAAGGAAATATTAAGATAGCAGTCAGCTACAATGAAGTTTCCATGGTAGTGGCAGTGAAACATGAAAAAGTTAACACAAAGTGAAACTTTTTGCCAAGCATCACATCACTTCTTCACTACACATGTACAAAGCACAGTGAGCTTGACTTCGCTGGGCTGATTTGAAACTGATGTCATGGCCAAGAGGAATGCAGTTATGCATGGGAATATAAAGCATGGCATACATCCATGCTCTAAACCAGGCCTGACAGGGGAATTTGGTTCCCAAGGAGACCGTTCCATTCCCTAAATGCGAACATGCAGTCCTTTACAAAAGAAAAATGTCATAAACTGTGGTTTCACAAACTAATGTTCAATCGTGGGACAGGATCATTTGGAAGGGAAATGTGTAATTACTTCACATATGAGGGCACTGTAAACCAATGCCTCACTTGGGGCCTCCAGACATCTTACTTGCACATCTGGCCTCAGGCATTCTTCACAGCTTTTCAAGCAGCGATTATTGAAAACGTGTGATGGATACTGTCACTTAGGGTATCATTAATAATGCCAGCCTTAACTACATAGACTTCAATGTCTGCCTAACAGGATCTATTTAACTACATCCAAAAAATGCACAGACAGGGAAGGATTAGCAGTGCTGTCCTCCACCAAAATTTAAAGTTGGGAATTTACACTTCACTAGACAAGGCTACTTATGTAAAAATATTCCAGTCTTAGCAACCTAAATCACAAAGTAGGGTTGCAAGAGAGACGAATGGCCCATCCCCACTGACTGACATGCTGTACATTGACCCTGTTGGTCCAAATTCAATTCTGATGTCATGTACGGTCACTTCTCCACCTCCAGGAAGTGGCCAAAAAACATCTGCATTTCATTCAAAGTTGGAAGTTAGAAAATCCCAGCTGGTCGGTCAGAATTACAGGCTTGGTATGTTGCAGTGGTCCAGCTGGGAAGCACCAGGGAAAAACATGAACGCACAACAAATTTATTTTGCTCAACATCTAAACAGTTAATGTCTTTAGCTAGCTAATTTGCATAGAACATTAGAAACTGTAAGGCCATTTGAAATGTAGGAGTTTAGTGATTTACGGCACAGGTGTTTTGTAAGATATAAGGTCATACAAGGCTGAAAATTGAGCTTAAATATATTTTGAAGATTATGAAGATGTTAAAAGTCATGTTGTGTTGGGTTGCAGTGGTGTTGCCATGTTCATGTGATGCCTTGAGAGATCTGGGTCAAAAACTCTTGTCTGAGTTTTGTACTTGGAAATCTGACTTTAACAGACAGTCTGTTGTGACTTTCCAACATCTATGAAATGCAGCATTAAGAATGAAATCCAAACTGTCTCTTAAAGAGCGCTGCTCTGTGCAGACAATGTTGGACTTACCAACAATAGATCATTTGCCTCTGTTGTGCCATTTGGTAACATTTGGGGTGAAACATCACAGGTGCCATTACATGGTAAACATGAGCGTGTGCAGTTTACTGACTCCACATTACAGGACTTTTGGATATTCAAGCTACAATGTTTCAATTAGTCTCTTGTAGCTGCCATTTGGTGCCGTTAATGTGTAAAGTTTCACAGAGGAGCTCTGATCTTAAACATGCATAGAGCAGCGCTGCTGGTTTTCATTCCAGCCGCAAAACCAGAGATTATTTTACACCAGGGACGCCAGGTGTATGCAGCTAAGCATACCTGGTAAGACTGAAACAATACAACAGCTGTAGTCCCATTCCATCCAGTGACGATACTATCATCAATCTCCGTCAATGGACCAACACGTCAAACAAACACTTCCTCAATCTTACCAATAACAGGTGACCTTTCTCACCTAGTTCATGGGCGGTGGTGAAAGCTGAGGGCAAGCCATCGTCCTCAATGACAGAGCAGCTCCTCTTGGGGTCACACATGGTTCCCACATCAGCCATTCCCAGTGTGTCACAAGTTGTGGCCCCGCAGAGATCCTGGTGACATGGAGATGTGAGAGTTGGCTGGGAAAAGCTTTTCTCTTTCATTCTTACAGGATGGCTGATGTTTTGGAAATGACATAGATACTGCTCGATGTGTGATGTCCCTCGCTTGCAGCCGGTGCTTTGCCATGTTCTGAGCGGGTAAGAAGCTGAGCTGGGAGCTGGGGAATGAACGGACCATGAAGGGCACTAATACAAAGCACATGCGACTCTGTTTTGCTTATTCTCCCTCTGTACTTGTTCTCAGAATATATTGAGGCAGAGGGTCAGGGGAGATTTCCCACCACAGATTGCCTCTCTATGTTTTATAAGGAGGCAGATGAGTCCCACCTGCAGAAGACAACCCGGGGCAGAGGCAAAACTAAAAAGCCATGTGAACTGTGAACCTCTGACTTTCCACTACAACCTCTTCTTTATGAGTGTACCGCAAACTCTCTCTCTCTCTCTCTCCACCCTTTTTTCTCTGTTGTGCCTTGCTCCCTTCTAATTGGCCAGATCTGGCCTGGTCAGACATAGTCCACACCAGGTTTTCCCCTAATAAACGTCTCTGCCAGTTATTGTATCATAGCACATGGATTGTCTGTTCATTCAATATCGCAGGAAAAGTTGGGACCCTTAGTATTCCCACTGGAACAATTCAGTATTTACTGGAATGATCAGCATGACTAATCCTAGATGATGATTGGCTCTTACCAAGCTTAGTTTCTCAAGACTGTTATTTATGTGGGTAAATATTACTGCATCTAATTGAAATCTTATTTTAGTTCTGGTTTTAGAGTTGTGATGAAAAATGATGTTGCCCCACCTAACTGGCAAACTATACCAGAGGAAAGGGCTGACTTGGACTTTCATAGTTTACAGAGCAAAGATGAGCACATAACTGACAGTGAACTTGGTAACCCGGCTTTACACAGAGGCCCAAACATGCCAGAAACAGCCGCTGCCCCTCTGCCAGCCATGTGTATTCCAGTACGCACACTCCCCGTAACCTTTTACAAGAGTTTTTTCCAACAGAGCAGCAATCGTTGCGCCCCACAAGGAGGGTGCCACCAGTCTGAATAAATTTGACCTCAGTGTAGGGAGTCTTTCTCAGCATCTCTACCATCCTTACTTTGGTTGACCTTGAGGTGTTTTCAATGTAGCTATGCACTGAAGGAGAGAGGCCTTGTATCAGATGGCCAAACTGTACCTAATGGAAAGCAGGCGTGAAAATCCATGCTGTCATCAGAGAGCGAGAGAGAGAGAGAAAAAAACAAACTGAAATACAGATAAATTATGTACAAGCTATTAAGCACAGCTCTGGTGGACACATGGGTTTATCTGTGAGCAGAAGGACAGCCTGTTGAGACGGAGCCAGGTGCAAGAGCAACAATAGTTTGATGGTGCAAAATCTGTCTCCAGCTCACATCAGTTTGAAAGAATTAAAAAAAAAAAGTAATGTGGCTTCATGCACAACCCTGATTCTCTGATGTGTCACTGAGTATACTGTGCCCATCACATGTGGTGGCCCAGCTCTTATTCTCTGGACAAGGGACAGCGGTGAGGTCTTTAATGGAAATAACTGGCTCAGCTGGTCTTTTCCAGTGACTCACTGCTGCACCAACTAAGTGCACAACACAGAGCTGTGCAAGTTGGTGCACCATCACACAAAAATCTCTCTTGCCTCTGTTTTATTATATTCTTGGCAATGCCAGTGTAATGCATTTCACGGGAATCTAGCTGCTTCCAACTGCTTACCTGTCTGGTGAAGAGTATAGCCGTGTCCCAGTATTCAGGGTGCTTGTCATTGTGTTTATTCAACTTCTTCTGCCAAGAGCAGAAATTGCGCAGAGTCAGAGCTGCGTTACTGGAAACCTTCGGTCCCTTGTCAGCCTCATTTATCACCATAAAGCCTACCACCACTATGTTAATGGAGTTGAGAATGCTGGGGTGCTTGTAAAGCCTGGCCGCCACAGACATCAGGGTCAAGAGGTAATGCTTGAGGTCATCTCCGTGGAATTTGTCCATTGATTCGTCTGCCACCACCAGGACCTCCACAAACCTGGGGATGGAGGCAAACCTTTTTGACCTCCCTAAGCTTTTCAGGACAGTTTCAGTCAGGCCATCCATTTCCAGCTCCCTCATGTACTTGTATTTCTCCAGTGACACGTTGAAGTCGGTGTTAGGTGCCACTCCGCACCTGCTGGTGAAATTGCCACCTGGGTCAGCGGCGCGTCCCCGGCGACGGATGACGTGCGTCCTGTTGAAAGCCTTTCCATATGTCGCGGCTGATGCGCCTTCGCTCCTGAGCAGGCTGATGAAATACTCCATGCCGTTATACGAGAAAACCCCCTGGAGACCTTTGCAGAGGCTGAGCGCAGCGAAGGAATCCGGGTCTGCGTTGACATCACCGGAGTAGAAGCACTGCCTGAGCTCAGTGGCTGCAGAGGCGTTGGATGCTGAGGAGCCGCTCTCAGGGGGCACGCTGCTGGGCGCAAGGAAATTAGAATCCGGAGTGAGGTGCAGGTAAAACTCCTGTCTGAAAGCACTTAGCCTGAAAACAATTTGTTTTTCATGTATCTTCTCCACTCGCCGGTGGAGTTGCTTTTCTGGCTTTTGGTGATCCAAGCGAACAGGTATGCACAAATCTACCTCCATGCAATAGCTCAGTTTCATACACAGTAGAACATCCATAACAATAATCAAAGACCTAATAAGTATAGCCATCTCTGCTCCAAGTCAGGAAAGTACACTGAGTAATTCAACTGCGGTGCGTCTGCATGCAATAAGCAGCTGTGCGCAATGGCACGGAGCGCCGGTTGTGCGCCCTCAGAGGACTAAGGACCCACTGCGTTTCTGCTCCTTTCCCATCCTGCACCGTTTCCACTGTGACCACCAACTTCTCTGAGCCCTGTGAGCTTTAAAGTCGAGTATAAACACCGAGCAGCATTGTCAACTGAAATCGGAGGAGGTGCGCTAGAGAGAGCTCATTGGTCATGCCTCTCGGTTTGTGCTGCAGGCTGCAGCCACTTGGAACTCTCCAAATATTATTGTTGCTCTACAGCATGTGTGACAGGAAGCAGGAGCATCCCTTCCCTCCCCG
>OMLB01005541.1:49484-94969 GCA_900302555.1 Myripristis jacobus
TCACAGTGACTTTGAATGTACGGGCTCAAGCAGACAAAAGCCAAAAATCACTCACAATGAAGTCTGAAGTGGCATTTTCCCCCTAAATGCGCGCCTGCTGGCTTTTATTCATATCACTCAAACTTAAGATGGAGCAGCTTCCTCCACTATGCTCCCAACAACCTGATGTATTTCTTTTGGTTTATCTGGATACAGAGACAAAATCAAAGTTGTCCCTGTAAGAAAACATAACAGATCACCCACCACTGTATTACATAAAATTGCATGAAAACATACAAACAAACAAAACAAAAATAAGACAAACAACAAAAAGAGAGAAGATAGCCTAAGTTTCAGTAAATATAGTTGTAATGGTGATTATGCATTATTTTAACACATCGGTGCGTCTTTTTTAGTTCAGCATACGTGTGTTACTTCTCTGCACACCACAATGTGGCAAGGTGTATTGTCATGATAAGGAGTTTAATAAGCAACGCGAATGGGAACTGTATCAAATTTGTGTAAAATCTGCTTTGACTGTATAAAATCATGCATATCTTTGTGGATATTGCCTTGCAGCAGAGAAAAGAGAGAGGTGCACTCTTGAGATGCATGCAAGAGCGACACCTGAATGCATCTGCGGAGACATCTGCGGGAGCGTCCGTGCGCTGAGTGGGAGTTTATTATGCACGATCGCCATCTGGCAGTGAAGGTTTCAAACAGCAACTCCAACAAAACGTTTTTGGTAAAGTACTGCCTTTCTGGTATCACATGCATCTAATATAATGTATAACGCATAGTGTCAGAAAATGGTTCTTTATGCTGACATGCAGTTCATCGGAGCTCTTTTTGCATGCAAAGAGTCCCTTTTAAAAGTTTCTCCACAACGCCAGGCTCAAATGATTCTGCATAGACTCTGCATGGGGCTGTAAGAACCATTTAACTATCTCATATGAGGCTCTAAATCAGCATTATTAGGACACCTTTTAAGTAGCACATTGGAATCGTTTTTGTAATTTGCCAAGTTTTATTTTATTTTACCAAATTATAAGATTCCTGGAGTTACTGCGCTTTTATATGGAACTGTTACTATAGAACTAATACTTCTTTCACACATTCTCATTTTCGTATTTTATGTAGCCTTTATATTGTTGTGATATTATTGAAGGATTAATGCACTTTTTTACCTAATGCACTTTTTTAAAACAAATTTCGAATGCACATTTTTTTCCCTCTCTTTTTTCCTCTCTATTTCTTGTAATTTCACTTATGTTCATTTATTTTTTTTCCCTCTCTCCAGTATTTGAGCAACTGTAACTAACCCAATTTGCCCCAGGGGATCAATAAAGTATTTCTGATCGTGATTCTGAAACCCAACCAAAGAGCCCTTAAAAAAGCCTCTGCTTTGTACAGGCAGTGAGTTAAGATTAATAGTCTGTGAAGAGGATGGAGCTTTTCAGTAATATACACTGTGTAAGAAAAAAACGTGGAATTAAAGGCCGGTTGATTGTTGCACTGTTGAATTCATCAAACATTTCTCAGTGTTTCCAAGTGGCAGTCCGCTCTCTGACCGGTGGTGGTCTTTTGTGGAGGGATAAAGCAGATTGGCCTTGGGGGGGCTCCAAGCTCTGTGGGTGCCCGTCAGTCACACACAGCTCAGAAATAACTGAGCAGCGGACGTCCAGCTATGCATAGTATAGATGTCCTGCCGCTGCCATAGCATGCTGGGTTAATAATAGGAGCGCGGTTGTCAAGCTATTTCAGAAGGGGGGAGTGTCGGCCTATTCTCATTGGATCCGTTTTATCCGAGAGTTTCTCATGAAGTACGAGTGGGAGGAGAATTTCCAGCAACGGAGGATATCAAAAATAAACCCCCTCATGTCCACGGAAGACCAGAAAGTATAAATACCACCGCGATGCCCAGACTTCAGGGGTGCTGGTGAGTGGTAGAACAAGATTTAGCTTGGCTAGAGAGTTAGAAAAGATAACGAGAGCAGACTGACACCAAATACCAGACATAGTTTGACCAAGACTGACATTTCAGCACTGGAAAAAAATAATATTTTGATTCGAAAATGATCTTTGCTTTTTGAGAAGATCCACTTCGATCAGAGACGCTGATAGGAGACGCGCAAGGAGACTTGCCCAAAAACAAGGGGAACTTTAATAAATTGACTTAATTTTATATTTTAAAAAATCCAGCATTCTTGAGTGCAATTTCCATTGCAGAAGATGTGTTCCACAGCGTGTTTTCTCTTTCTATCCTTGTGCGTAATCAACACAGCACTTTCCACTTCTTTTGAGTCAGAGGATATTGTACCTGTTCGGATAAATGCAAGAAGCAGCGGGCGGTTTTGGAAAAGAAGCGAGGAACTGCCGAGTTTTATTCTCAGCGCATTTGGCACAGACTTTACTCTCAATCTGATGCCAGATACCAGCTTCATAGCACCTTCTTTCACTCTACACCGCATCAACGCCAGAGATTTTGGCGGTTTACGCAGCGCCTCAGGTGCCCAACCTTTCCTGGACGCGAATCTCCAGAAAATAACCAACCAGACAGAAGATACCGAAGGGCATCTGAGAGGTTGTTTTTACTCTGGGAACGTAGACAACAACCAGAACTCGCTTGTTGCAGTCAGTTTGTGCTCCGGCATCTTTGGAACATTCATAACAGAAGGGAAAGAGTATTTGATTGAGCCCAAACTGCGCGGCTCGGGGCCGGACTCTGCTGAACAGCTGCATGTCATCAAACGGAGGACATTCACCCAAAGTCACAATGTTCCCGTTATGTTCGACCACCCGTCGGAGGAGCCACGAGCAGCGAAATACGAATGGGAAAATTTTACGCACGGCGGCGGTGACGCACGGAGGGAATCTCGCCGGAGACGTTTTGTATCCGCGCCACGGTTCATAGAGACCCTGGTGGTTGCAGACGCATCCATGACCCACTTCTATGGAGATGAAATAAAGGTCAGACCTGAGCACGAGTCACGTTTTTTTTTTTTTTTTAGATCGGAAGAAAACAGTAGTATAATATGAAATTGTAAGATTTTAGCATGTGGGTTCTCACACCTATAGATGAGGCGTAAATCTATGTTCACGCTCTCTATTTTTCATATTCAGTCAGGGAAAAGTCCAATTTCATAGCCTCAAAGAATAAAGAATTTCTTTGTGTGATAGATAGATAGATAGATAGATAGATAGATAGATAGATAGATAGATAGGTACTTGGGTCCAGGTGGTCTGGGTCTGCATTTCATTGAGAAAACCTGGGCGAAAATGGGTGGGCTTGCCTGTTTTCCACAGGCTGAAAAAGAGGTCAGGGGACAGAAATGCCAGCAATGCTGATCCACATTCCACAGCACTTGGTCACCATTTGGCAGTAAACCTCTCAGCATCATCCAAGGAAGCCTCTGAGTATCTGTTTTTCATTGATATGACACACTGTTTACTCTATCCATCCTAAATTGCTCATACCCCAGCTAGTTATATTATAGCCTTGCTTAGATAAAGTAAAGGGAAAACGCACAAAGAATGCACAATGACTGTTTGAGATATACTGTCATTCATTCATCTGCAGTGAGCCATGTGTAGGGGGTGTCTTCATGTGAGTCAGCTGCTGAAATCATCCTCCATGACTAATAACAGTCATACCTTGTTCCTTACAGGACTAAACAACCTAGTTAGAAAAAAAACTAGGACAGTCCTCTTCCATGCCACAATCTGCATACTGTAGCCAAGCTGTAAGTCTGTTTGTACTTAACAAGCTCCTCGCCTGCCAAATAAAGTCTGTGCAGTATAGAAAGGAGTGAATCACAGTCAGTCAGGCACGCTGGATACAGTGGACTGAGGTTAGACTGATATGTGGGGTTCATATCCGCTTTTCTCACCCATCTCTCATAGGGTGCAGTCTTACTGATTATGTATTTAGTGTAGAAGAATTCAATATTGCAGTAGTCGTCAGTGCAAAGCCCCAAATTGGTTGTAAAGCAACATTTTGACGTCAGTGCTCCTTCACTCGCCTCTGCAGCCGAGTGCTGTCCAAGTTTTTGAAATGCACCGTCCTCTCTCCTCTTCTCTCCGCAGCACTATGTCCTGACTCTGGTGTCCATGGCTGCACAGCTCTACAAGCACCCCAGCATAAAGAACTCAGTGAACATGGTGGTGGTGAAGATGCTGGTGGTGGAGGATGAGGAGGTCGGCCCGGAGATCTCCAGCAACGGAGGCGTGGCTCTGAGGAACTTCTGCTCCTGGCAGCAGCTCTTCAACCCGCCGAGCCAGAGGCACCCGGAGCACTATGACACCGCCGTGCTCTTCACCAGGGAGGTGAGGCTTCACCAGGGTGGGGTTCATACTGCACATGGGTCCTGCTGCCTAAAAATCAGATGTGGCCCAGTCAGTGTCATCCACCTCTGATGTCATGGATTTGACTCTAATGTGACATTTTGAAACAGCAGCAGTAGTAGCAGTAGTTAGTGTACTAGTGACAGTAGTAACAGTAGTACAGGTAATGACAGAGCTGGTAGCAGTAATAGTAGTTCTAGTAGTAATATCACAGCAGGAGCAGAAGTAGTGGTGGTAGCAGTAGCAGTACTACTACTAATAGGAGTAGTACCAATAGAGGTAGTACTAATGGTAGCAATGACATAAGTAGTAAGTAGTGGTAGTACTATAACTAGTTGTAGTAGTAGTTGTTGTAGTAATAGTAATAATAATAGTGTAGCTATAGTAGTAGTAGTGGTAGTGGTGGTGGTAGTAGTACCACTAGTAGTAGTAACACATAAGCACAAAAGTAGTTGTAGTAGTAGAAGTAGTAGTGGTTGTTGTAGTAATAGCATGGTAATAGCAGTAGTAGAAGTGATGACAGTAGTAGTATAGTATAGTAATAGTATTAATAATATTATAGTAGTAGTAGTACAGTAGTTGTAGTCATTGTAATAGTAGAATAATGGTAGAAGTAGTTTTATTTTCCTTTGATGAGTAAAAAGTCTTTTCAATCCAAGAATGAAATTCCAAGGAAAACGCTCCATACTTGTGATTTTTCTCTTTGTAAGACTTTGGCTGTGTCAGCTATTGGATTTTCAGTCCAAAAATATCAGTATCAACATTCAAAAGCCCATCCTGGCCCTCAAGCCCTCATGTTTTCAGCACTTAGATGTGGTGAGCTGTGATAATACTTGGACTACTTTTCACCAGATCACCGTTTGGTAGCGATATAAACACATGGCATGACGTGACGCAATCTGATGAACACTTTTTATCAACTTTGTTTTTTTTTTAATAGAAAGTGGGCGGTTCACTCACCTCGTGCATATTTTGTTCTTCATTCATGCAGCTGGGACACAGGAACGCAGAGTGAGAGGGGTGGGGCCGTGGTGTAATTCAGTGGGGGCACATAATGTGGTTTCAGAGGCAGGAGATTCAACCACATAACATGGTCAGATAGTTACTCTTTGGGGTGGTCCCAGCTGGAAATGAACCCCTTAATATGGAGAGTCAGCCCTTTCACGCAGAACAGGAGAACAGATATAATGAGGTGAGATTAGAGGAGAGGAGATGAGATATGACAAGATGAGACAAGATCAAATAAAACTTTTCTAGCTCTGACCCAGATTCCCCAAACAGGACTGGAACAGAAGCTGAAGTTAGTCCAAGTCGAGCTCTTTGAGCGTGTTAAGGATGCTGAAAAAAGATTAGAAACACAAAATAGTCATTTCCAGCAAGGTGAATATCTGAAGAGGGCAAGCCCAGACGACAGACGACAGACTGCATGCCTTATGGAGGCTTCAGCAGGAAATAAGTTCACGAGTCCTTAGGGTTCAACTTGTATTTGGGACGTTGTGCTGTAGTTGGCTGCCTCTTCCATCTGGTATGTGCATGCTGACAAGGTGTTGGCCAACTATGCATAACGCCGGTATCTTTTATGTTATTAGATTTTTATATAGGTGCCGGGTCACCCTGGTTGCTGCTCAGCCTGGTGACAGGCCTGACATTCATCCGCCTACCAAATGAAGTTAAAGTTTGAGGCATGTAATGTGATCCCAGGTCAGAAAATTATGATTAGAACATATGGGCTTGCAGTCTTTGGTTGGATTTGTTTAAGGGTCTGTTGAATGGGAAGCCATTATTCAAAGTAAATCCAGTTTGTGTTTGTTTTTCCATTTCCGCGGAGATGTGCTTTTGAAAGACGGAAGGCTAAATTTAGTGCTGCCACAAATCAGCCTTGACATGGTGAAGCCACTTAAAAATGGCCAGGGCTTGAATGTACAGAGGAGCCGGGCTTGACCTGGCAGCAAAACGTGTGCCATATCCTCCGGTCACAAGGGAAGGCTGCGCTACTACTTGTTGGCAGCAGAAATATTTTGCACATGCATGACTGCAATGTGTGTGCATGTGTGTGTGTGTGTGTGTGTGTGTCTGCCTCTGTTTTTGTCTTCTCATCTGTCTGTTTGCATATAGCCATGTGCAAATGCAATACTGTCAACTTGTATCTCTATGCACACGTGCATATATGGTGCTGGTGTGCCTGCATCTGTACACGAGGCCGTGCCTGACTGGTGGTGCTGCAAAACAAGGTGTACAAACACATGCTGGGCTGCATGCAGCTGCAGCTCCAAGTCCAGATGTGTTCTGAATCAGAACACATCTGAGGGTTACGCCTTGTGGTTGATTTGGAGGGGCATGGGGGAGTGGGGGGTCTTTGAGGAAAGACCCAAGACGCATCCATCTCCATCACACAGAGCCAGGCAACTGACAAGAGGAAAATTTGTTTGAAATCCATTTCTGATACACCACACTGTTAATTTTCCCACATCACAGGCCATGACAGCTGCATGTGGAGTATATTTGTTTGCTGGCCTTTTAGGAGGGAACCGCTGGAAAACATGTTTTCTTTTTTTGGGAGGAAAACAAGCTGACACAAATAGACATGATGATTTGCCAGGCCACCTGATTAATATACCAGTCACTTGAGACTGTCCGCATACCTGCTATTTTTACTCACTATTAAAAATTAAAAACGTTTACGAGGAGAGTCCACAATGGCAGATGTTTCTAACCACATTTCCCTTACTCCCTAAAGAGAAATGGTCAGTGTGGTCCACCTCTTATATAATAATATGATGCAGTTTGATTTATGTTTATGGTAGAATTGATTAATATTACACTGGCTGTCTATGGGAAGATTTAACCTAAGTTAATTTTGATGCATGAACATGTTTCATTGTCATTATTATGCGGGGATTTCTATGGACAGTGTTAGTGTCCCATGGTCTAAGTTGCGTTCCAGAGGCTTTTCTATCCTGACAGCGAAATAACAATTCTAGGCAAAATACTGAATACTTGTAATCTTCTTGGCATGGCAAAGATCTAATTTAAAAGATTCTGAGTATCTACTATTGGCAGGTTCAGTCAAAAAACCTCATTGTGTCCCTGGTCATCCTTTTTCCATGTTTGATGTGTTTTTGCGTTGTCTAGGACATCTGTGGACACCAGAGCTGTGACACTTTGGGTGTGGCCGATGTCGGGACGATGTGCGATCCCAAGAGAAGCTGCTCCGTCATCGAGGACAACGGCTTGCAAGCTGCTTTCACTGCTGCACATGAGCTCGGTTAGTTCTGTTCAGTTTGGCTGATTTGGTGTAGATATAGCCTTTTGCTTTGGTGGAATATTTTTGGCATCAACACAGGGTTAATGAACAAACAGTTACCCTTCATCGTCACCACCCGACTATTCTTGTGGGCAAGTTTTATCCTGCATCACTAACGTCATTTTTAGTCATCCGTAGTCACAGTTTGTGCTTCTGAGAGTCTACAAATGTCATTTTTTCCCTTACCAGTCAGGTGTTGGCTTCTCTCCCGCTGTAGGTCATGTGTTAAGTATGCCTCATGATGACTCCAAGACCTGTGAGAAGCTGTTTGGGGATCTGGGAGGACATTACCTGATGGCTCCTCTGTTTGTCAACCTCAACAAGACTTCGCCTTGGTCTCCCTGCAGCGCGCTCTACATCACCGAGTTCTTCGACAATGGACACGGTAGGAAACATTAATATTCTCAGTGGCTACCACGACAAGCAGCCCCAACTATCAAGTTCTGCACAAAGGATTATCAAATGACAGAGTGAACCCGTCCAAAACAAACACTACAGGGAATGCTACAGTACATTTTCTGCACACCTCAAAGCTTAGCACATCAAATCCCTAGCGTTGCATGATGAGTAAATCAAAAACTCAACAGCCGCTGGTACTTGATCTCTTTCTGCCTTGTAGACATTTTGCCAATATGGATGTCTGCCATTGCATCGTGGCTTGCTCTGTTATTAAGGCTGGTCCCTCTCTTTTACCATTACTGTCCTGCTTTAACATGTTGCTCCCTGCAAATTACGGGTTGTGCAGAGGGTTTACCTTAACATAGATTACCACATCTGCTCTTTCCACATCCTCCTCTCCTGAGTCTCCCATTCTCTCATTCTCTTCCCCCCGCCCTGTCTTGCCGTCTCTCTCCGTCTTGTGTTTTGCATCATGTATTGTTTGTATCAATGCTAGACCTATCAGTGAACCTTCTTTTCCACTGAGTCATACTATGGACTTTTTCCTGTTCTCCACCTCTCGAGCCAAAAGCAACAGCTGGTGTCAGCAAAATATGTTCTTTATCAGTTGGAAAATGTCTCCAAAGAAAACTCATGTGGCTGAGAATGTTCATTCCACACTGCAGACGTCAGTGACAACCCGAGACAAAAAGCTTATTCAGTGCAATAAAAGATCATTAAAGAAACAATGAATAAATTCAGTTTTAGAAAGCTTGTCAAATATCCAGACTCAGAATACTAGGCTGCCCATAAAAGTGTATTGTATTTGTTAAATCCAAATTATTCATTTTTATAGTTGGGATATAACTTGCCCAGAATTTTTTTCCCCTGTTGTCACACCCCATACACAAAGAGAAGCACGTTTACAATTTACAATGCCACCATGCACAACCAAAAACTATTTTGCTCCACAATGTACCCACTTATCCAGTGACTCACAGCAATGCTTTCTAAACCACAGGGGATTGCCTGCTGGATGCCCCAGAGAATACCATGCCACTACCGAGAGAGCTGCCAGGCACCACATACAGCCTGGACCGACAGTGCCAGCAGATCTTCGGAGAGGAGTTTGTCCACTGTCCCAATACCTCAGACAGCGACGTTTGCAGCCAACTGTGGTGTCAGGAGGATGGCAAGATGCACTGCACCACCAAAAACGGCAGCTTGCCCTGGGCCGATGGAACCCCCTGTGGCCCCAATGGGACCTGCCTCCATGGAGCATGCATGGCCACCGAGGAGGTTATGCAGCCACTGGTAAGATACCTACTATACCTGAAATTTGGTCTATCATAATAATTTGCTTATTTGGTATTCAAATATAATTTTTTTCTACCTTTTATCCAGCCATTGGTTTCCATTCATTCCACCACGATATGAAAATGAATTTTAAGAAGATTTGCAAAATGGTTTCGTGAGTAAGTTGTAGTAAATGGACCAAACATTCAAAATCACTGGTATGGTCCTTTAATGACCCCTATGAGCAAACAGTCAAAGGGTACAGCAAAGAAAAATAGCATATAAAAAAGCATCAACAAAATAGAATACAAACAAGAATAATGCAAAAGCGGTGTGTACAAACATACAAAACATATAATTCCTATGGAAACACGTTCAAGTTGCACTTGGCAAGTTCGCAGTTTGGCGCCCCCAAGTGGCAGAGTGAATTTTTGAAAGTTTGTGTCTTGTAGAGATGCTGAGGAAGCGTCTTCTGGATGTAGTTCAGCTCGTTGCCTGTTTAGTTTGTGTGCTCTGTGTATTTATTAGGCTACACATGGTCACTGGTGTTTGGAAGGCTGCTGGTATTTTGCTTGTTAGTATCTGTAGTGTCTGTGACTTCCTTCCGTGAAAAAAGACTTCTCGCCGGTGACCATACCCGATACCAGGATTTCATTTTTGCAGTAAGAGGGAATCTACAGTGATGCAGATAGTGGGGATGTTGCAGCCCTACGTTGTGATCAAACAGGTGTGTATTTACATCAGATTGCCTAGTGAAGCTCTAAGTAGAAATTCATGAATTAAATGGATGTAATAAAAAATATGGGTCACAGTGCCATTAGGAAATGGTGAGTTTTGATTCTAGATGGTGCTTTTCTATATCACCCCAAAGAACCCTTGGTTGTTTCAGTCCTCAGTTTCAGCCGGGTTGCCTTGATATCTTCTCCTTGTGTTATGATCACACATCTGTTTATGAACCCAGACGTGCTGGCAGTTAGGAGACGAGCTGGTCCAAGCTCATAAAACCTCTGGAAAGGACACCCGTGCACACACACATACACACGCACACACACCAAATACTTTTAGCTGTGCCTTACAAAGTTGCAGCATGGCAGGTTCCACTAGTGGTGAGTGACACATGTGGCAGGAATGTGGGTAGAGACAGACAGCAGGCGCGTGCCGAACTTCAACACAGATTTAGCCTGGAGTCGCGGCACGCCAACACACTGTGCGGCCTCAAACCCAGAAGCCCAGACTGTGGTTTAGACTGCACAGCTGAGATTGCCTTTGGCACTGAGCGCTAACCAACTACTTTGGGTTTTCTTTATTTATTTTTTTCCTCCTCGTTTTATTTTATTCTATTTATTTATTTATTTTCTGGCTGCGTTTTACCGCAGGTGGTTGTGGATGGCGGCTGGAGCTCGTGGGGACCGTGGCAGCAGTGCTCTAGAACGTGTGGAGGCGGGGTGGAGTTCTCCTACAGGGAGTGTACTGACCCTGTGCCCCAGAATGGAGGAAAGTACTGCGAGGGACAGCGGGTTCAGTACCAGTCCTGTAACACGCAACCCTGTGACAACAAGGACGGTAAGTCAATTTTTTCATTCATAACTGCCTCTAGCGTTGAGCTGATATGGATTTCTATGTTTGGATTGAAGCTGCTCGTAGCAAATATGTTTTGCAGAAATTCAGTCAATTTAAATATGACCATTTTTATGCCAGAATTTATTTTGTGAAGCATCTGAAACAGCATTTAGACCATGTGACACATACACTCCCCATTGAAACTCAGGATAATGATAATAACAGTGGTAATTATGAAAAAATAATGGCTAATTACAACAGTCACAGCAACAATTATAACACACATTTTAATGCATACTAGTGTAGAATCCAGTAAAATGTTGGACTGAATCAGTTTAAATTAACTGTTTCCCATAGACAGTATAGTATTTATCAGTTATATAATAAATATGTAAACAGTCTCATGTCAATTCTGTAAGTGACTGTTGTCTGGTGGTTTTGTTTAATGAATTCACTTCAGTCTGTAAAAATGATCGATTGGAATGTGTTCAACAGTCCACTGTAAGCAGATTGGTTGGGATTATCGTACACAGAGCTTTATCATGTCTTTTACTTCCAGGAAAGAGTTTCAGAGAGGAGCAGTGTGAGAAGTACAACAGCCCCAGCTACCTGGACCTCAACGGCAACATGAAACAGTGGATCCCGAAGTACGCTGGGGTTTCTCCCAGAGACAGATGCAAGCTGTTCTGCAGGGCCAGGGGCAGCAGTGAATTCAAGGTGTTTGAAGCCAAGGTACATGCACTCAACACCACAGCTTGTACACAAACATTTAGCTAGCACACGCATAAAACTAATACTATGTTCAGACTGCAGCTGATAGCTCTAAATCAGATTTTTCCCCTCACATGTGACACAGATCTTATGTTTTCTAATCAGTGTCAACAGCAAAAAGCTACCCAGAGTCACATTTTTTCAATACCACATATCTATATGGTACAAAGTCAAATCCTGAGGCATGAGACTTACAGTACATGTGACTTGTATTTGAACACTCAGAATAAGGATTTATCTGCATTGCTATGATAATAAGTTAATTTCCATCACAGAGATAATTACCATAATTTGGTAGCTTGGCTGAGCCAGTGTTGATGTGAAGGACAAGTGAGACACAGCGATGAGACTTGAATGTGGAGATGAATTCAGCCAAAACTCAAATTATCACAGCATGGCTGAAAAGTGCTGGTGACAAAAACAGTTGTCATGTTTTTATGGTTGTTACTCTGCTCGTGCATGTCTTCCATCTGCAATGTAAAACAACTATTGAGTCAACAGTGCCCTCTCGTCGTAGGTAATCGATGGAACGACCTGTGGCCCTGACACCACGTCAGTATGTGTCCAAGGCCAGTGTGTGAAAGCAGGCTGCGACCAGGTGATTGGATCCAACAAAAGAGTGGATAAGTGTGGAGTGTGTGGAGGAAATGGCCTGACCTGCAGGAAGATCACAGGTTCCTACAATAAAGCCACGTAAGTTATCTAAAGAGCAACAACACCAGCAGCATGTAGGAATGTACAAATCAGTTGCAATCAATGGTCATTATAGTACACTGTGGTCAAGACCCACCGAGACTGCTTCACAGGGACAATTGGTGCTTTTTGTGCTTCAATCTCTAGAGGTAAACATGCAAGTTTTTGGTCTGTGGCACAAACAAAACCCCCAAAAGGGACAAGGAAAGTTTATACCTCTCCCTTGCTCGCTAGTCTCACTGATGATGATGCTGTGTCTTGTAATAATGTAGCCATTTTAAATGTACAAACCATTTATGCGAAGTATTTGCAATATTCATATGTGTGACAGTCATCTGTAGACAGATTTCATTGGTGAGTTTGGGCCTGAGTATATCATAAGTCACCAATTTAGCAATAACATGACCAACTGTAAAGGCACTGTATTTTAGACATGATTGTATCTAGAGCAACTAACAATGCTTTAATTTTTAGATTTCCAACATTATAATAACCAATATTAGGGGGTTAATGTGTCAAGGTCACAGTGCCCAGGCAGTAGATGCCCCCGTCTGCTGCTAGAGTGATCATGTATGATAGGAGTCCCAGTGTCAGAGGTCGGGTGCTGAAAGCAGCCTTGGGCATCCGAATTTGGACACACAAGGCTGCTCTAAGCATCTACTCAGCTGTATTTAATGAGTTGGAGCGAGAGCATGCTGATATGGATATATTTCCCAACCCCAGGATGTATAGAATCTAAATCCAGGTTTTCCTGTCTTTACCAGTTATGGATACAGTGACATAGTCACCATTCCCATCGGAGCAACCAACATAGACATCAAACAGCGGAGCCACCGGGGCATCAAACACGATGGGAACTACCTGGCTATAAAGAGAGAGAGCGGTGGTTACATCCTGAATGGTAACTTCTCCGTGTCCACGGTGGAGCAGGACATTCCTGTGCTGGGTGCAGTGCTGAAGTACAGCGGTTCCTCCACCACACTGGAGAGGATCCAGAGCTTCGGACAGCTGCAGGAGGCCATCACCATCCAGCTCCTGGCCACCGCAGGGGACTCCAACCCTCCCAAGGTCAAATATACCTTCTTCATCCCCAGAGATGTCACCTTCAACAAATCCAAGGACAGGAAAAGCTCATCACTCTCTCTTCATATGATTCATCCGTTCGGCGTGCCCGACTGGGTGCTGGGCGAGTGGTCTGAGTGCTCCAAGAGCTGCGGATCCGGATGGTCCAGGAGGAACGTGGAGTGCCGGGACAACGCCGGCTTCCTTTCCAGCCATTGTGATAAAGACCTGAAGCCCACTGACATCAGGGCTTGTGGCGACCTGCCCTGCCCCATATGGCAGATGGGGCCATGGTCAGCCTGCTCACGAACTTGCGGGCAGGGGGAGCGCCGCCGCAGCGTCTTCTGCATAGACTACACTGGGAAGACTGTGGAGCCGGAGAAGTGTGACCCCAACAAGATCCCCGAGCCGGTCTCCGGAGAATGCCTCAACCAAGAGTGCTTATGAAGAACATGAGCACAGAGGACCTTCTGAACGGGTTGAAACAGTGAATTTGTAACAAACCCCTTTTGTGCCTCGCAAAATTGGAGAGGAATGACTGCACTTACCACCCAGTCGCATCGAGTCATGTCCAGGGCATCTGCCTGAATATCATTTTGTTGACATTTGACAACCACTATTGAAATTTGAAACAATGGAAATCTACCTCAAGATGTACATGTGATATGTGTAGATACTAGATGAAGGTACTGTGTGTGTGTGTTTTCTCCAGAAAGGGAAGTTTTCTAGTCCCACTCTAAATGGAGAATAACTTTATGAATGAAGTTTGCATCTGATTTCTGGCCACTGGTATAACCTACAGTACATGTTTTCCTTTTTCTTTCTGAGTTAGCTGTCATTTAAAGTGGGGCTAGTATAATAGCATGAAACCTGCTGTCAAACACCAACACAGTGTAAATATACCTCCATTCTCCTCCACAGAACTCAACCCCTTATAAAGCTTTGATCGAGCCATTTCTATAAGTTATTAGAGTAGGTGCATAAGATGGATAAATTGGGATTTTAACACCCTGGGAAACTCCCTCCTGTTTGATTGCTTCTATTTTCTGCACACATATTCAGTTACCTAAATGTGATTTGCATTAAATGATTGCAGAGGTTATGTTTTTATCCTACAAATTAGCATGGTTTTTATATCTTGGAGTGATTACAGATATGTGGCATTTACGAGTAGAACCTTCCAACGACACAAAATCTAAGACTACCTTGGATGTTAAAATGTGCCAGTTGTTGCTTGTGTCAGAATAGATCCCTTCTGGGACAAACTAGGTGTGTAGAAATTGATAGGACTTGAGTTTACACACTGTGTAAAATGTCTAGCCGAGGTAAAGACGGGACAGTAATCCAACAAATCAAACAAACCCATGACACAGAGAGCATTTCCTCTGCTCGGTAGGCCTAGTTTTATTTTAGCCTTTTCCCAGGTGCACTGTAACGCTGTTGAGAGACACGGTGATACAGTTTGCAGTAAAAAAACGTTTCTTTGGAGGCGTTATTACTAAGTTATAACTGATAAGAATAGTATCTATCTGTGTGTATGGAGCATAATTAATTTTATTAATTTTCAGACCTTTGTTTTTATGTTAATTCATCATATGCAAGCGCTCACAACTGTTTTCAGATACCTTGTATGTATATTTGATTCTTCATTCCAGTTGTTAATTTACATGTTATAAAGCAAAAGAGATGAAGCATTAGGCCTATATCCCTTCAGTGAAGGACCATATTATTTTATTATTACAGCTTCCTTTTTAAGCTATTTATTTTTGTAAAGTTTTTACCTTGGACATGTAATTAACATTTCAGATGCTGCTGTCTTTGAGATTTTTATGTCTATAGAAATGGTCAAATAAACACATTTATGTCAATACTCGCATCTCTTATTGCGCCCTCTCCTGCATAAAGAAACTGTATTCACAGTTCACAACCTTGACAGTGTGAACAGGTTTGTACTTTGAGTTTGTGTGTGTGTTTGTCAGACTTGTTGCTTGGTGATGTTCTCCTCCAGACCAGTGTGGCTATGAGTGGGACATTTAAATATTTTTTTGTAATCAAAGGAAACTAGCCTTTAACAATCATTCAAAAAAAAAATATTTAAGTGCATGCATTGAAATTCTTCATTAGGAATAACCCCTTAAGATGTACCATATCGTCCTCAAGCGGGTCCTCAATGATAATAATACAGTATAAACACAACTGGATCAAAAATTAATAAAACAACACGATAATTAAAGGATATCACATGTGACTTCTGCATGGTTTCCCTGCATGGTTTGCCCCTGAGTTATCAAGGTGGACACTATAATGCAGAGGTTTTTCTTTTTTCTTATATTCTTTGGATTAATCCACTTTATTTATTTTGTTACTTGCATTTAATTTTTCTTGAGGTGCATATTTCTCCTCAGGTTGAGAGGTATATTTTGTGTGGATTACTACTGTCTCTGTACAATGTCTGGACAATCTACTTATCTATCTATATGCTTTCATCATTGCTTGATGTCAAAATCATAGCAGATTTCAAAGTGCCAACAGGCTTTCCACGTGGAATGAGTTAAATATTTCAAAGATAAGATCAAATCAATGAGATTCAATTAAGATATTTACAACACACATTGTATTAGGATGTGGACATTTGAAGGAAATATGTGAGATGACAGCACATATACAGGATGTTATTCACATTAACAGATCCACAAATGCCCATACATAACGCACTGAGGTATAACCACATTATGCCTGACTCATAAGTAGTGGTTAGTTTGCTCTGCATGTTGGTTGAATGTGGGATGATGTGCGACTTCCTATTTTTTTCAAGTAAAGTACGCGATATATTTTTTCCTAGGATGGCGAAGACCTGGACCAATTGACTTACATTCATTCCCTAAATCCTTTCCCTAACCTTAACCATAAGCGACTTGTGCCTTACCCTAACCTCAGCCGTAACTCTAATCTACCTCTACCTATAACCTTAACCAAAGAAGCCAAAACGACGGCGCAAAACGTAAAAAAATAACTTCGCCGTGCTAGGAAAAAAAGCAGCGTCCAGTACACGGTGAGAGATGCGCGGTGCATTGTGGGACACAAATAAAGCGCATAAAGGACAACGGGGAGCACAAAGGAATGAAAACAGCACCTTGAAAACTTTTACAACGGGGTTTGTGTGATGGTATTTCACAGGAGTGTTGATTAAGAGCTCGGTGATAGCGGGCGGCGGGCTGCGGAGGGAATGTGAGAGAGAGGAGTGAAGCGGCTCTGAGCTCCGCTGTCTCTCCGACCAGCAGCGCTTTTTGTCAGCTGAGCCGTTTGCATCCCGAGGCCCCTCTGCTCACCACAGGCCTGCTCCTCTCAGGTAAATTCACCGTGTAAGGTCTGACACATAACGTTAATACCGCTATCTACATGTTTAATCGTGTCGCTTTGTTGTCAGAGCATTGTTTGGTGCCAAAGAAAACAACCGCTGGTGTTGTGACAGCTAGCGCTAGCTCGGCTGGCTAACGGCTGCTAGCAAACGGCAGCGGGCGAGTCGATGTTGCCAGAGTTACCTGGGGTAGCACCGGAAGTTGTGATGTTTTACCTTCAAAAGAAAGGCTTAAATATTAGCTGGGTTGTTTGGTTGTCATTGTAGCGGATAGTCTCTACAACGCCTTTCGTTGTAATACTATAACATCATTTGAACATCTCCTGTTGGAAATGTTGCGCTCAGGATAACTAGTCACAGTATTGATCTAGATCATGGCTCTGTGTGAAGTAAACTTAACAGCTTGTGTTGAGACAAACATGTAGATATTATCTCGGGGAACAAACTGAATTATTTTCTGTGTTAGAAGCATGCCAGATGTTACTTTGTATTGTTTTTGTTGCGCTGAAAAGCAACCAACTAACGTTAGATTCGCTATTGGTTGTATGAATTTGTCGTTAAAAAGATATCTGGACGACACAACTGATTCTCATACACGACAGTATTACACAATTTAATTATGTTCTTAATTTAAATGGCACTGGGCAGATGTACGTGATGCGTGTTTTCATCACGCAGAAATACGTAGCAACGTGAGGCAATGTGGATTTTATTTTGAAAGTTATGACCCGAAGTCCTACTTGTCTTCTTCTTGCGGGCTTGACTGTGGTAACGCAGGTTTGCTGTAGCATATTTTTGTTGTTGCAGACAGTTCTTTTGTTCAGCTGCTTCTTCGCTTGTGGTTTAGCTCTCCGTGTTTATATTTTCGACGCAGCCTTTGTGTTGTTGTTTTTTTTGTGGACAATTTGGTTGACAAAATGTCGATAGCAGGCTGGAAGCTGTTGGAGAGCAGAGCGTGTTGTCACTTGCTGGCGTGTGAGGTAAACAGAATGAAAGTAAGAGGTTGTGGGCTACGCCCCCTCTGTCCCCATCGCCCACCACAACGTATATTATATTTTTTTTGTTATGCACCTCAGTGAAAGCATTGTTGTCATGATAACGGATGTTTTTAATACGACTCAAGTGCCATTTTTGGTGGTTGAATTCAGTATTGAATTTGATTAACATTCAGTAATTAAGTACACAACACCAAACGACTTGAGCAATTTGAAAGTCCATTTCAGTGAACCGTTGTTGGATTGGCAAAGGTGAAAGAAACAGAAAAAGAAGACCTGGAAAAGACAGAGCTGCAATTTGGCTCTTGATTCTGGTCCGCAGCAGGCAGAGGCCAACTGTTGTAAACATTCAACAGGGTGAAACTGTCCACAATCTCTTGAACTTTTGAACTGAGTCTGAGTCCAACCCAAACTTATTGACAAAACTGGTGCCAGGAGCTAAATATGGAATTGGTTCACTTACACAGCAGGGAAACATTGTTACCTGATCCATATAGGTTTACATTTTTTTTTTTTTAAAACTGCACACAAGTTTCTACAAAGATGTCTAGGTCAAGTGTAGTAACACATTGCTCGAGGGATTTTTTCATCTGTATTGCAGTGTTGAATGTGAAACTTTCTGTTGGTGTTGAAGTATTAACTGGGGGATGTACACGGCATTTTGATTTCTGTTGTGACTCCTGACAGATTTTTTTTTTTTTAACATCATGATGAAACCACATGGAGGTGTAGTGAAAGATGGGACTCAAGGGTGTTCATTCAGTGAAGCTACAGGGAAATTAAATAATTCTGTCAACAATGTGTTTTTAAGTCAGGTTATCCAGTCCTGCTGTTTTTCATCTTTTTTTTTAAGTCATTCATCAGACTGCAGACTAATTAAGCAAGACTTTGAAGTTATAGGCCATGAATTGGAAAGAAATGATAATGCCACTTCATTATCACTTGCATTCACATGTCTGTAAATAATGCAAGATGATGGATCTTTTTCACAATTAGCCATTTTGAAATGGAATCACAGGTAAACACAGGTGTTACTTATGAAAATAAATTACGGATCTGCTTCGTTTAATGGGAGCAGAGTCCTTCCCAGCACGAGCAAAACCAGAGCCAAGGCCCTGGTGGAACACAACCTTAATTAATGTCACTGATAACACCTGTGTTTATCCTGCTGGTTGATGCCAAATGGAAAAAAAGCTAAATTTATATACAATAAAAGTGGCAAAATAGGTTAAAACAACAAAACAAAGGTAAGGTGTAAAAAAGGAATACAAATAAAAACTATGAAACAGCCTTTCCATAAAAGTTAATTTTAAGAGGTGAATTAAAAGATTTTGCATGCCTGAGATTGAGTAACAGTAGTAACATCAGGCACTTTAGGGTTACCCGTCACTTGAAGGACTTAGTGTATGGAATAGCCGTATTTTTTTCCATATTTATGAATTGTTATTCCCTCAGATTCATGTACAGTTAAGTACCTTACCTGCCAGTTAAACAATAGGACGTAATACATATAGCTGCCATATAAAATATAAGACAGGAAAAATATGCTATTAAGCTAAGTATTTAGTTAAGTGGCTGTCTCATGAGACATATTTTAGCCCAAACAAAACACCATGGTGCAGTCGGAGTTCTCTTCTATTAGCCCTGTTTAGTGTGGCAGGTTAAGAACTCTCCTATTGCACCTCCTCAGCCCAGGTCTATAATTCACATTGCCTTTACTGAGCCAACATAGCCCGAGAGTATTTTCCCTTGGTCTCTTTCTGTGTGTGAAGGGTAGCTAGCTCTCCCTGCGCGAGCCCCTTCACTTGAGCTTTTGTTTGATGGAAAATCTCATGCCTCAGAGAATCCACATGTCTCGCAGACAGCTGCTCAGCATCCTGTAGTGCACTGGCCTCCACATGGGTCTGGCTCGCATCGCTGCGCATCTGCTTTGATTGTTGTTACATAACTTGGCATTTTGTCCTCCGTGCTGTCTACCCTGCTTTCACCCCCTCTTACCTTCCTTTTCCCTACAAGAGTACCCTATTCTCTCTCTCTGTACCTACAGTATACCAACGCCTTTTTCCCTTCTCCTTCTCCATACACTTGCTTTTTCATTGCATCCTCTGTTTACTGTGCACCGTGGCCTCATCCAGTCCTTGAGAGAGACTGATATTGTGCAGTGTGGTGGTTGACGTTTTGTTTTTCTCTTGTTTTTCTGTGACATCGATTACTTTGCACCTGGTTCTGTAACTTCTAGCTCTGGGTTTTTTACAGTTAGATAATCATTAGAATAAAATAACTCATCCACACTGCTTCAAATAAATGTTATGGTAGTGGACACAGGAATAATAAAGCTCCATAGAAATTTTTTTGTTAGTGTAAATATATATATTTTTTATTTTCCTATCAGAGATAGATCTAGCCACTTTGACTCCCATGATATAATTCAGTGTTTTCACTGATGCTTAGCTTTTGAAAGCAAAAGTAAAGCCACATTGTTGTTGTTTTTCTCTCTGCAGGAGGACGTAATCCCCAATCACAGGCAGAAGTGTTGACTCTGACATGGGGGTCAAAACCTTCACCCACAGTTCAACTTCCCACAGCCAGGAGATGCTGGAGAAGCTCAATGCACTGCGCAATGAGGGTCACCTATGTGATGTCACCATTCGGGTCCAGGACAAGCTCTTCCTGGCTCACAAGGTGGTCCTGGCCTGCTGCAGTGACTTCTTCCGCTCCAAACTGGTGGGCCGGCCAGATGAGGAGGACAAGTTTGTGTTGGACCTTCATCATGTGACAGTTAGTGGCTTTACCCCCCTCTTGGAATATGCCTACACCTCAACCCTCTCCATCAGCACAGAAAACATCATTGATGTCCTGGCAGCTGCAAGTTACATGCAGATGTTTGCTGTGGCTAGTACATGTTCAGAATTCATGAAATCCAGTATTCTGTGGAGTCCAGGTAACAACAACAACAACAACAACATGACAGCAGATAAACCGCATGAATCTGCCCCAGAGAGCGCCTCTTCAAACTGTGCCCTGACGCCGCTGGAGGGCAGCTTGTCACCTGTGTCGTCCGACTGCAGTGTAATGGAGCGGAATGTTCCCATATGCCGTGAATCGCGGCGTAAACGCAAAAGCTTTGTGACAATGGCGTCACCCGAGAGTCCGCTCAAGTGCACCACACAGATGGTCACCACCTCCCCTCAGATCCCCAACCCATCCCCTTCTTTCTCAGACAGCGCAGCTCAGCCTGTGGAGTCTTCCCTGGCCTTCCCATGGACTTTCCCCTTTGGCATTGACCGGAGGTTTCACTCAGACAAGGCCAAGCTCCCCGAGAGCCCTCGCTGCCTGGAGCAGGGCACCCCAGGGACCTCAGAGGTGGTGGTTGGCCGGCGGCTGAGCGACTTCCTGACATGCGAGAGCTCCAAGACGGTGTCGTCACCAGGGCCGACAGAGGAAGAGGATGTGAGGGTGAAAGTGGAGCGACTCAGCGATGAAGAAGTCCAGGAGACTTCTTCCCAGCCGGTCAGCGCCTCTCAGAGTTCACTGAGTGACCAGCAGACGGTGCCAGGGAGTGAACAGGTCCAGGAGGAGCTACTCATCAGTCCACAGTCCTCCTCCATAGGTGTGGCTTTCTAAATCATTCTTCATACCAATCTGAATACAGCTACTGCTTTTTTACATTGGTTACATTACGTGCATTTTTCATGTGGTTATTCACAGCTGAATTGCCTTGCCTTCAAACTAGGCTTACATGTTTGTATTGACTTGTTGATATATTGGGCCAGCATCAGTCTTTCTGTCATGTATCATACAGTGGGATCCAAAAGTCTAGCTTTGAGTCCTGTGCCCAAACTCTTGCTTGATATTTTATTAAAGATTAATGCAAATATCTAGTCAACAAGATTACATAATTTCACTCAAGTAGGTCACAAATTTAGTTAAAGTCAAATGTTTGTCAGCTGTTTGCTTATATAGTACACATACACAGAAAATAACTGTAGTTATTTGCACACTTGTTTCATTCTGATTGAAATCATTCTGATTGAAGTTCAACTGTTTACATGGAATTTGATCTAATACAGTCTGTTGTTGACATGCGCCCACGTATTTAATCATAACAGCAGTGTGACATGCACACAAGTGATTAACACATCATGCACACTTCTTCCTTTACACCTATTTGGTGGCACCCAGCCCATTCAGAAGTATCCTTTTGGCATGTGTTAGATCAGCTCCCTAAAGATGGATATTCATTATCTGTTCAGCGCAGTAGTTGCTTTTCATCAACCAACAGCGTGTTAATAAAGGGCTGTCAAAGTTAATGTGTTAACGCATGTGATGCCCTTAATGCATTATTAACATATTAACGCAATGTCGAACTTTGACCCCACTGTTGAACCTTAACCTCCATGCAGTGTCACATATGATGCAAGTGTATGCTGCAGTGGTTTTAGAGACTGACGGCACTCATGTTTTTCGCGGTTTTCTCCATCTGATGTTATTTGTCTTAGCCCATGTCTAGACCACAAGCGCATGAGACATGTTTTTTACTCTTGCATCTTACACAGCAGATCTGCAACAGATTATTTTAATCTATGCAGCTGTTTGCATCGCCCAGGCTCACGTCTCAGCTGCATCTCATGGACGTAACCACAGCCTGTAATGTTTATTTAAACTTCAAGACTATTTCTTTCTGTTTTACACACATAACTACAGTCATTGGGCCTTTAAACCGATTATAATCCGATTATTAGGCTCCGTGTAGAATTAGCTAATGACTTCCATTGGTCCAGTTTGAGGTTATGCATATTGTTACCACAAGGGGCAAAGAAATGGTAAAACAATGTGGGAGAGGGGCAGTTAAATCATGCACGCTTTACATGATGTTCTGCTGCTGTCAAAATAATTTGCAAAAAAGATGGTACAAATTACTTAAGCCAGATGCTTCTCAAAATCTGACATTTTTTTGACACAAGAACAAACAAAATTACACTTCATTCTTCATTGGTAATTGCTCTTTATCAGCCATTTTCATGTAGTGCTCCTACCTGAAACGTGACATTGCAACAGATGTTTGTATAAGGTTACAGAGTTGCACATTTTGCTATGCTTAATACACTTTCATGAATGCAGAAGGCAATGCAAGTTACGTTCCTCGTGTTCTTGCTTTGTGATAAGAATTAGTCTTAGCTTACACTGCAGATTTTAACAGTTCACATTATTCCAGCTTTCTTTAAGAGCATCCCAGAGCTACAGTGTGTTTCTCTTTTTCCCTTTTCAAATGTTCCCAAAAGTTGTTCAGCGGGGCTGAGGTCTGGTGACTGTAGGGAAAGCCATGCAAGTCAGCAGTTCTTGCTTTTCTTGAGAGTTCAAATAGGTGTGGCAGAGCTTTGATGGATGTTGAGGGTCATTTTACTGCTGGGAAATGACTTACAGCCAGAAGGGATGGCATGCTTCTGCAGAATAGAGTGCTGCCTCTCTTTGGTCAGCCAGAAAAGGCAAACACATCCTCACACCTGAATGTTTCTACCACTGTGTTTGACTGGAGGTTCAGTGCACTGCTGTATTAACTGTAAAGTTCAAAGTTTAAACATTGTGAACAGATGTTTCTTCCAGTCTTCAGTAGTCCCTTTTTGGTATTGTTTTGGCCATTAACATTTAGAATTGTTTTGTCATGAACAGAGATGGAAGTAGCGAATTAGATTTACATATGTTACTGTAATTGAGTACTTGTACTTTTATTTTTTTAAAGTCAGTAATTTCACTTTTACTTAAGTACATTTTTGTTTGAGTACTGTGCTTCACTACATTTGAAATCACGGCCATTACAGAGAACACAATCAGTGACAGATTGTCGCACGTTTGATTGTACTTTTTGTCATTTCCAAATTCCCAATAAAAGATGCACGATGAAATACTGCACATAGTTGATGGAAGAGAGGACCATTTAGACTCAACTGGCAAAAACGTTCAATCAGTGTGAGGAAAAGGCAGTGTTTCCCCTATCATTCTATTGGCAGGGTGCAGCGCCTCGTCAGCGGAGCCTCACACCTCGCCTGAAAGTCACGCTAAATTAATTTGATTAAATTAAAAAAATCACAACAGAAATATTTTAACGTCATGTTTCTATACCCGCACCCATCCACAAGCAGACAGAGAGAGGAGGGGAACAGAGGAGAATCACACTTGTACCCCCGTAAGTGAAATAAATAATTAATGTCACGTCGGCTCCAGCCGCCTGAAAAATATCAGCGTTTTTTTAAACGCACAGTACGACAGCCTGAGTCATATCAGCACTCATCCCTCCTCACCGAAGCCAGAATCCTAAGGGAAACACTGAAAGGGTGAAAATATCAGTGAGTTGGCCTGACAATGAGACGCATGTGGACTCAACCATCATATTATGTGCTCATTCCACATTTGTCAGTTGAGTCTACAGGGTCCTCACTTCAGTCAGCCTTTGACAATTTTGTGTAATGCACCTTTTAAAAGATGTAGTGTGAAGTGTGTTCTCTCATCTTTTTAGAACTGCATGGAGAACACACCTAACACAGTTAATGTTTTGAAAACTTTACTACTAGTGCATTTAAAATGAGTTACTTTTTACTTTTACTTAAGTAGATTGTTACAGCAGTCCTTCTGCTTTTACTGCAGTAAAATATCAGCAAAGTGACAGTACTTCTACTTGAGTAGCAATTTGTAGTACTGTGTCCACCACTGGTCATGAATGATTGGTTTGTAAACTGCCACTCTCCAGGTGTTTGCCAGGTGTCTGTGACTGCACCTTTACTAGCTGGAGGAAGGTGTTCTTCGTTCAGTTGCCCTTAGATCATGGATGCAGGTGCTGTCTGATGAGTATTAGCTCGATACACTGGTCTGCAGATGGTGTGGTCACTGGGGAGGTCTGCTTGGTCTTGCTTTGGATGAAGATTAAAATGCGTGCATTGTCGTGCATCATTAGAAACGTGAAATGTCACTGCAGATTCGTGCTGGGATGGTTTTTCAGTATGCAGAGGAACCTGCACCATCACACGCAAACACACACACACATGCAGACACTCATGTCAGAGAACTGTAACAGTTAAGTCTGTATCTTATTGTTAAAACTATTTCTCAAAGATCTGGACAATTTTGACTCAACTGTCTTAAAACAAAACAAAACAAAACAAAAAATCCTGAATATAAAGTGTGGACTGAGTGAAAATTTGTTTTTGATAGGTTATGAAAACAGCCAGTTATTGGTAGTGGACTACTTTTTGATCCCACTGCATGACATATTATCCAGTCAGTGTTGTCTGCTCCATTCTAATGGAGGCTCTTCTCTGACCCAGGGGATTCAGAGGATTTTCTGTCCTGCAATGAATAAAAGAAATTCAGGATTCTTGAGGAATGAAAACGGTCACATCTTAAGCTATTGAATTGCACAGTGTATCAATCCCGTAATATTGGATTGACCTTCAAAAACCCGTATCAGTCAAGGCCTACTTCAGGCAACGTCATTGAGCTCTAGGCTGTGCTATGTAGTCACAAAAGGAAGAGACAGCTGTTGCTTTAGTGAAATGCTTCTTGCCTCTTACCAGGGTCGATGGATGAAGGAGTGTCTGAAGGCTTGCCATCGATGCAGAACACCTCAAACGCTGGAGGACATGCAGAAGACGATGAAAGGTATCACGATTTGTTGAGACATGCAGTTACGTACAAGAAGTAAACGGAATACAGTCATAAACTTCATCAGTTGGCGTCTGTGCCACACCTGTTTGTCATAAATTGTTACCTTATGTTACTCCAGCAAAAGCATGATGAACCATAGTATAATGCACGGCAACAGCATAAATGCCTTAGGTTAGAGCGGATGTGTATTATGAATTTTATTTGAAAGCTAAACAGGCGCCTAACTGGAAATACATGCGTCAGTGTGTAAGTACATATAATCTAATAAAACTCCAACCACAAATCAAGGCTCAATCTGACTGTGATATGTCAGCGTTAATGAATGGCCTGACAATTTGAATATTAGTAGGTTAACTCTCAAGTCTGTACTCTTTGGTTTCAATGAGAAAGTAGGGAAATGCTAATATGCCCCATGAGCGAAACTGAAAAACAAATGTAGACTCTTTTTCTTTTGTTTCCCCTTAACATGACAGTTGTCTGTTTAAGTGGTCCAAAGATTTTTCAGAGCCAAAATATCAAGTATCACGTATTTTATTTATTAGACTGGGGCCTCATTTATAAACTGTTGATTCCATCGTAAGAGGTTATTTTTGGTAGAAAAAGGGAAAAGTGCATACAGGAAAATAATTATAAAAAAGTGTTTATACTAACTGTCATGCAAGTTAATCCCAATCAACTTGTAATTTTGTGTACCTAAACAAACCTCACACCCCAGCCTATTAATTCCCACAATTAGACAGAATAACCTTTATGAATATTGATAAGCATGTAAATCCACTTGTTGTTCCATACCTGGAGTCTGAAAATGGCAAAGCTGGAGCTTAAAAGAGAAATTTCAGCATGTGGAATTCAAATGCTTTTTCTGACAGGTGCAAAAGAAAGCAGGAGGTTTTGTTTTGTGACCCCAGTTCAGGCATGTACAACCAAAAAAGGTTTGTTGTGTTGAAAAATATCACCGTAGCAGATGATGTTTCCAGCCCCGGGAGCTGGACACTTTACAGAAAATAAAAAATAAATGGTCTGATATAAAGTTTCATGCCAAGAAGTGCATTGTAGCACACTGACAGTTTCAGGGCCTCTGGGCGGCCAAGGGGACATGTGAGCTATCTCTTCTTGACTTACGGTGTGTCTCATCTCATCAAATGGGGAAACCCTAATAAATGGCATTGTGCCAGAAAAAGGGGTGACATGGATATTAGTTGGCAGTAGGGGAAGATGAGGCTGCTGTGCCTTACTCAGGCACCTTAAGTGTGACCTTTGTTTTTGGAAAAAGTAAATCTTACCAGGTATTCACCAGTTCACTCATTTGATTTGACTAATAAAAGGCATAACTTGGATGCACAACTGAAGAGCTTGAGGATGCTTTTTTTGCGAAGTGAAAATTGTCTCTGGTTGTAGTATTATTATTATTTGTAGTTTAGTATGGAGTGTTGAGATTTGATTCAAAGTGCAGGGATGCCCCCAGTGTATTACAAGCTTGGTAGATCGCTAGGCCTAACAAAGCTTCACATGAAAATTAATTTTACGCATGGACTTAGGAACTACCGTGGTGCACCTGGACACTAGTAATGTGTGGGTCAACCCACAACCCTCAGATCATGTGGGCTGACCCACAGGTTAGTTTGGTTCTTATAAGCTTAGTAGAAAATATTATCAACAAGGTCAAGAAGTGACAAAGTGGCATTCCAAGTAAGTTATAAATAACTTACAGAAACATCGCATGTAATAGGGTAGGCTGTGCATCACTAGTTCACCTTTCACCCTCTCTTCCCCGCTCTCTGTCACTCCCCCTCTCTCAAACACACACAAACACATGCAAGCAGCTTTATCATCCATTTGCGGTTGTGGTTTTGGTCAGTGCATGTGTTTTACAGTCTTGAGGCTTCGTCTACAACTTTTTTCCCTTAAATGGTATCCTTAATTTTGTTTACACTGCCAAAGCTCTTTTTTTTGGTCAGACAATATGGCAATATGGCTGACATAATCAGAGAAAAGTTAAAAACAGGCAGTGCTAAGTTGCACGCAAAGTGAGACACTGTAGAAATACGATGGCCATGAGACAGGCACGTCAAACCTGAATTGGCATTCATATTGAGGGCCCACTACCCCTCCATCAAACCTTGATGTGAACATTTATGAAGAACAAGATGCCACTTGAAGTGAAATCTAAACTTATGGACGAGTTTGAAGTTTGTGCTACTCTGACCTGCACCCATTCGATACTGCGTCCAGTAAGGAGTTTACTTGTGTGGCACACGGACTAATAAATATTGTTGCACGTTATGGGGCAGCGAATGCAGACTCTGCCATCCCTCACAGGCAGACCATCTCCGACAGAGCAAAAGGCATAAAAATTACAAGCTAATCTCTGATAGTCTGTCAACAAAGAGCTATATCGCCTATGGTCTGCTGGGTACGCTTAGATGATTTGGTGTCTGTGTTCTCGTTTTTTAAGGGGAAATGATACAACGTGCCCTACAAAGCGCATGCATAGCCACGGCTTCTCTCCTCAGCTGGCACTGTGGTTGTGAACTTAAAAATGGCAGTCTTTCTTGATTTTTCAAGATGTTCCTCATATTGGACATCTTTGCGATGCATTGAAGAGCATGAATTTTCAATCAAAGTATGTGAGCAGGAGCTGCACAGATGCCAATGCAACAAATACTGTCAATTTTTAGGTCCTTTTCAGATTCTGTAATTCTTGTTGCTAAACGTATATCACTCTGAATCCTCACTTTGAGTTGTCGTTTCTTTTTGTTTCAGGCTGGAGGGCATCCAGTACCCATATCACCTCTATATCAGCCCCTCAGCCCGGCCAGGCACCAATGGCCCTGACAGGCCCTTTCAGTGTCCTACCTGCGGAGTCAGATTCACACGCATTCAGAACCTGAAGCAACACATGCTCATACACTCCGGTGAGTGCACATAGGAAAGTAAATGAGTAAACTGTAAACAAGTAATAATGATTATTAATAATGATTACATAAAACAGTTATTTTCACTGTCACACCCCTGCT
Organism: Myripristis jacobus; assembly: GCA_900302555.1. Taxonomy (NCBI): domain Eukaryota; kingdom Metazoa; phylum Chordata; class Actinopteri; order Holocentriformes; family Holocentridae; genus Myripristis; species Myripristis jacobus. The sequence continues at coordinate 77,901 of OMLB01005541.1, forward strand.
CGCTTGTACATGATTTTTATGCCTTGGCTCTTAGTTCTGTATTTTCTCTCAGATTGGCTATTGTTTTTACATGTAGGCGGGTACTGAGTCCCATTGGCTGCTCAGCAAGTGACCTATCAGTTGAGTCACATGAAAGCTATGTTTTGTTGCCATGTTTCACTGCTGTCCATGCAAACATGAATTAGTGGATAACACATCACTAGTTTGGTGTCTGTAGTTTACATCAAATTACCGCATTGCAGCTTCTATACTGTGCAGTGCTGTTACCTATATGGTGTTTTGGGTCAGGGAAATGACTCTCAAAGTTCTCTTGGAGTTATCAGAAGTCATAAGAAATCTCTAATTAAAGTAGAAGTAGACAACACAGACTGAGGGAAAGTGAGTACATCAAAGACGTTAGTTACAGAACATCATCACAACAAAATAACTGGAATAATGCTATTTTACCATGTAAGGCCTGATATGTTCTCTATGTACACAGCGCACATAATGGGCATTACTTGTGTATTGCTTGCATGGCAAAATGTGTAGCCTAAAAGTAACATCAGCTGCAAAATGAAAAATACTGCCAAATGAACTACCAATGAAGAAGTCATACCCAGAGTAAACAAATGAAAATGGAATATACATAGGATATATAAAACCACTAGTTATAAACACCCAATTCAAATATCAGTGCTGTAGATCAACTTGCTTTAGACTTTGCTCCTGTCTGTGGAAAATGATGGTATTGCCTGAGACCGGGCTCTGGGAAGCTGCTGGACGTTTCTGTTCTTCTTAACTAGACAGGTTGTGTAGGTCAAGAACTAGTGTTAGTGTATGGGTGCCGTGCATGACAAATGTATGTAAGGGGGTCAACAGAATTCAAGGATTGGATTTTTCTTTGAAGTAAAAGTAAAATTACTAATGTAAAAACTACTTCAGTACCTGTTAAAGTTTTCATGATGTTTCATGATTAGTGAAAGGTACTGAGGGAGCTGCTTTTCAAATTTAAAAGAAGCCTAATTAAAGTTACTAAACAGTGTAACAACATCAACATGCTCCTTTCAAAATGATTGTGAGGAGCCTATATGCACTGTATAACCTATCAAAACAGTAGAGTAAAAGTGAAATTTCTACCACAAAGAAATAAATAAACATACACAAAGGCTTGTATCTTGATTAGTACAGTAGTGTGTTTGCACAGTGTAGTTGCATCCTACATTGGGCTGCTGCACCTTTCTGCATCTTGTATATAGCTTTGTAACAGATGGAATAAATGAGCCATTAATGTCGTCAGTGAGAGCATTCTAGGAAACACTGATTTGGAAAACAGTCAAGGCTGTGTCTTTGGGGAAAAACATACGCAATGGGCCAGCCATACACACACACGCACGTATGTACATGCACAGACACAGACACCAACACATGGGTAATGCTAATGTACAAATCAGCTAAGCATGGGTTTTCTCTGCCTCCCCCAGGCATTAAGCCTTTCCAGTGTGACCGCTGTGGGAAAAAGTTCACACGGGCCTACTCCCTAAAGATGCATCGGCTGAAGCACGAAGGTAAACGCTGTTTCCGGTGCCAGATTTGTAGCGCCACATTCACGTCCTTCGGTGAATATAAGCATCACATGAGGGTCTCCCGACACATAATCCGCAAGCCGCGGATTTACGAGTGCAAAACGTGCGGCGCCATGTTCACCAACTCTGGCAATTTAATTGTACACCTGAGGAGTCTGAACCATGAGGCATCCGAACTAGCAAACTACTTCCAGAGCAGGTGAGGAGTCTGGGGGCGTTGACCCCCAACATTTACTCAGATCTCACCTGGATCAGAAAATACCCCTTCAGTTAAACCGCTAATACCTGAGGTTCATTTGATCGTCCCCCCCTTCAAGGCCTTAATTGTTTAGAGTTTGTTTTTAAGGTGATTGTAACTGCTTTGAAATCCCAGATCAAGTGCACCTGATGTATTTGACTGTGGGGGTGTTTTAATCCAGGATTGACTCGTTTAACCTCCATCGTAAAAAGGAGATGGAAAATACCTCAAGTCCGTTATGGCCCCTGGTCAAGGCCAAATTCCATGCGGTGTGAGGATGAAGTGGTTTGTCAAATATACTAAATGAATTGAGTGAAGTTTCCCAAATTAATTGACGAACCATCAAGATTGGAGCTCAGATGTTCAGAGAATCTGCTAATGTTTATGTTAATTTGAGTCTGTGGTTGAAAACATCAAAGTTTACAGTCCTGTTATCACAGCCCAAGCTCATTGATTATCGGAGAAACAGTTGCACTTTTAAAAACAAAATTTTAGTTGTGCTGTAACTTTGTTTGTGGTACTGTACCTGCAAGGCACAACAGTATATATTTTTTTGTCATCTTTATTTGACATGTTTCCAAATGAATGCATTTTTATTCATCAAATCGAGTGGGTTGTTTGTGTGTCTTTTGTCAGTAAATCAGCCAGCAAAGCCCAGTGAAGGTCAGAACAGTGTAAGTCTTTATAAAGCAAAAGTGTGCTTTTATTTCCCAGACTTTTCCACTTCTTAATCAACTCAAGCCCTCACAGGTCGGCAGGGCTCAAACGGGCCATTGACTCCTCAAGAGTTTTATAGTAGAAGGTCTACGCCTGAGATCACAACGCTGTGGAAAATTCTCTGGCAGTCCAGTCAGACTCTTAACTCCCATCCTCAGACTTCACATAAAAGATATGTTGACTGTATTGCATTTTTTTGTGAGTTGCTGATTTCCAGAACAGTTTGTCAGATTGAGCTGTAGTCTTTGCCACAGAAGAACCTTTATTCATAGCCTCCACAATTTCTCCTGGCCTCTGAGCTCTATGGCACACTGTGTGATGGTTGGTAGATGTAGAGCTGCACAAGTAGGGACTCCTGCTGGGATAAATCTGCCCTCTCTCATGTTTTGGAACCAAAGTCATACAGTGTAATTGCAAAAAAGACTCTAGTATAGCAATTAAAAGTTACTTGTGTATGGTATGATCATGCATTTGTAATGAAGGCATAGTTAAAAATATGCCTGTGTTAGAGTAGTCAAAAGTTTCTCAATTTTCAAACTAACACCAGTTTTCAAAGTTGTAGGTTAGCTCTTAATACAACTGGACCTGAATATAAATACAACTTTGGGTAGCATCCATCTCTATATAAGTGCTTCAGTTCTGTAGTTAGGTATATTTGCAGTGTTTGTGTTGATAAATCCTCAGTTTTGCCTCCACTAAGCATGTTTACAGCCTTTTTTTTAAAGAACCAAATCCACTCTGAAACACTTTAACACTGTTTAAAAAAATAGCTTTTGGCAATGTAACAATAGAACAGACCACAGTGCAGACATAAGACATGTTGAATTTTTATTAGTCAGGGGCGCAGCTGCAATTACCTACACATATAATCCCCTGCTGAACGATACCACTGTTTATATGCTCACTGTTTATATGCCAGTATACCTACTTTTGACTGAGAGCAACAAATTCACACCCTTTCTGGGAGTTGTCAAAAAGCGTTGTTTTAAATGTAGAAAATCACTAATTGAAGTTGGCACAGATGAGGCAGGTTGAAGGAAAGTGAGCATGTGATAAGCGTTAACCAGAACACTTGTTTACAAAACTAGACAGTACTCTGAGATGTACCCAGTGACACAGAGGGCTGTATTTTAATGAAAAGCATGATGTAAGTGCATTTAGGGTGTGTCAATGTCCACTTTTGCTATTTTAACAGTGGAAAAAAGAGTGGTTGTGCCAGGCGCATGGTTCAAAAGGGTTGTACTTAGTCCCTGAATTAATCAAGGGGGGTTTTGGGCATAACATGCAGTAAAACAATTGCAGTGCTGTCTCCCATTCCCTTTCAAAGCAGGTGCACTTGCACCTTTGCGAATTGCTGTTATAATGGTGGATTCCAGGTAAGAGGGAACGCTCTTCTGCAGAAGAAACAGAACTGATCATGCACAAAGTTGTCATTTTTCCATCCAGGGCCCTCGTTGTGTAAATAGCACTTGTGTTCATCTGAACTCCCATGGGCGTGTTGGTCTTAAAATGAGATGTGGTCAGGTGCATCGTTGGTGCACTCCTATCTTGATTTCATGATTTCACGGCTGACCAATTGACACCAGGTCTGAAGTCAGTGGTGCAGTTTTCTCTGTGATTTTAAGGTCATCATTAAGATAGTGATGTGAGCCTACATAGGCGGGTGCACAGCTCATGTACACTCTGTTCCACACAGCGACGCCTGCTTCACATCAGGGAACTGTGGTGGACCCATGCTCTTGCTGTAGATGATCTGCTCATGTGCTGTCACTTCATACTCAAACAGATCGGTTTCCTCTGCAGAGAAGCTCTCCTTCTTACCTGGAAAATGTGCCATAGTAACAGCAATCTGCCAAGATGCAAGTGCACTTGGCTTTTAAAGGGAATGGGAGATGGCACTTTATTGAATGTTACGCCCAGAATACACCTATTATTAACCTGGCACACCTGGCACAACAGCCCTTTTTCCACCGTTAAGATAGCAAAAGTGGACTTGGACATTTGTCCGGTTGATGAAAAAAATTCCAAGACATAAGTATCAGCATGCTTTGTAAAATATATTTAAACTTTTATTTTAAGACAAAGTACGTTTGACCATGCTCTTTTCCAGTGGGACCAGACTTTGCTGCTTTTGTTACCACACAGTGTTGATGACACTTTGTGGTCTCTGACTGCCTCCTGTTTACGATTTTATGTGCCGGCTTCAAAACAGTTCATAGCTTATCAGGGACATGTAGATGGCACTCAGCATAGAGCGTGATTTGGTCTTCAGGGTTGAATACCAGCCAGTTGCAAAAATTTGCAGTTTGCATAAAGTTCCACTTCTCATTAAACTGTTATTGTTTTCAAACCACAGACACATCCAATCAGAGTAGCCTAAGGAACTCAAGCATTTGTCAGGTAGTCTGTGATTGCTGTAAATGCATGTGCTTCCATGAATATTTTGAGAATTTTTTTGGCAGCTTGATTTCTACATGACCGTGTCTGGTAAATAGATTTTATTTCAACAACACTGACATAATCTACCCACATTTGGCGAGTGGTCAGGTGCTAGTATTGGACTCTGCCTAGGTCTAAATAAAATTATAATCTAGAGGTCCAGATCAACACTAAAATGGAGTCAGTTGATCCTAGGCCAAAGATCAATCTGTCCAGTATATTTCATGGATATCCTTTAAAGTTCATTAGCTATGCTACTGACTGACAAACAGATGGAGAAAAATGTAACATGCTTAGCGGAAGTAAGAACTCATGGAGTATGCTGAACAATACAACTTGATGATACCAAACAGTGAAAGAGTGCCTGGGGGTGGATATTTTCCTTTAAATTAAGGGATATTGTCCTGTCTTGTTAGGGTCCAGTATTTTCAGTCTTCTGTGTATTAGACAACTTGCTCTTTCTCCTAATTCAAGAAACACCCCCGTGTTTTGACCCACATTTACTCCAAAACCTCATGAAGCACGTTATGCTTATCCTGAGGCAATGTGCATTTGAAATCAAAACATGAGAAGTGAAGACTATGCCACCTTTCAGGCATGACAGGGGCAAATCAGCTTATTCTGTCCCTCCTTGCAGTGATTTCCTCGTGCCCGACTACCTGAGCCAGGTGCAGGAGGAGGAGGAGGCGCTGGGAGTCCAGTACGAGCTGGAGGAGCCTCACCACCACCCAGTCTACCCGGGCAGCACCTCCACCTCCACCGCTACTGCCGCCTCCTCCTCCTCCTCGGTCCAGATGCCTGTCATCTCCCAAGTCTCCTCCTCTACCCAGAATTGCGAGAGTTCCTCTGGCTTCCTGTCACCCGAACCCCTGGACCCCCTGGAAGCTCCAACCTCCCTCAAGATGGACGCTGACGGAACGGCAGCCATGATGGAGGAGACCAAGATGGACAACAGTGGAGGAGGCACTTCCCCGGAGGTGTTTGAAGAAGAGCAGCAGCATGCCCAGGCCAAGGAGCTGGCTTCCATTACCATAGAGTGATTTAAAGTCTTCTACTACCCTTCATGTCTTACTTTGCATTCGCGTCATATGGGAACACCCGTCGCAATGTCTTGACGGCTGAAAGCAAAGACTGGGAAGTTCTCACATGTTGAAACATGTTTGAAGCCGCCAAGATTAAAGTTTTCTGTAGACTTAAGTTGCTCTTCATAAGCTTTCTCACGCTTAGCACACATGCACTTACTGAGTGATACATTTCAGCTCATGTTTTATAGCAAACCAAACACTGCAGTGTCAACTGCAAATGGGAAATCCAGCAAGTAGTTGTATCCTTCTGAGTTGCGATGAGTTGTGATCTCAAAATGACATATGGGATTAAAATTGTTAATTTTATTTGTTTTATTTGAAATGAAAATATTTCTTACACATGGCAGAAATCTGGAAATTAGAGAAATCGGGGTCCATTTGGAGGCCATCGCTAAACCCAAGCCTCATATCAGTATTTACCATCCTTAACCAAGTTAAGAGGAACAGTATTTTTAGGCAGTATTTAGTACCTAAAAGCTGACATGAATGATGAATGATTTTCAAGGAAAAATCTTCCATCTTTTCCCATATGACGTGAACGCAACATTAACAACAGTCATCTCTCTCTTAGCCAATTTGAAGTTGTTAAGTCCAAGCCTTGCCTACTTTGGAAAGTGCCTGAGAGTCCCCATTTTAACAAGTACTATGTAGAGGAAGAAGAGGTCTTGACTTCGCCAACAGTGGCAAATCAAGTCTTTGTAAAATGAGCAAAAGATTTAAAAAAATCATTTATAGTGATAATGCTAGTTTGTATGGGCAGAGACTGTGTTATTCCTTCAGTGCCGTCGCTATAGGCAAACTGTTAATGTCAATATTATCTATATTGCAAGAGCTTGTACTGTAGTTTCAATATTTGAATGCTATGTATGTTGGATGTTGTGAAGTATGATGTCAGGTGTGTGTGTATGTGTATTTCTTTTATCAATATGAACACATTTTTAAAACATTTTTTAAAGTTTTCAAAACTTGAAACTATATTGACAGAGTATTCCCTTATGATGTTTGCGCAGTATGTGATATTTCTGACTTCTTACATCCAAAAAAAGTTATAATTATTATTATTTTTGTTACCCATCACTGCTGTCAAATCAAAACCTTGTAGCTCCAAAAATGAAACTCAAAATTCAAAAATGAGAAAAACAGCTAGATTAACAATTGTTGTTGTTTTATTCTTCTGTGAAGTGAATAGTTTCGGTCCAACCATCAAATAAAGGACAACACAAGGCTGGAAAAGAAAAAAAAAACATGGAGTTACAAGGTTTTCCCACAGCTGCAGTGGTGTATTCCTAAATGGGCTGTAAAATATGGTGATGTAGCATTTCATCTCACATGTGAAGTTAGGCCTGTTTGTCAAAAGGCCAGTTACTCTTTTTTTTTTTTTTTTAAATTCCGTTTTGTGTTACGTAAAACGTTGATATTGCATCCGGATTTCAAATTTGGGCTCGGTCCAGATTTACCCAGAGGGACGCTGCTGAGGGTCTAGGATATTGCATGACTGCTGAAGTCACGCTTCACTGAGGTACAACATGATAAAAGATTTACTTTGTGGGCAGTAAATCACCACCGATATTTCACCCAGAAGTGTGGGTTTAACCACCAGTGTTGTAGCTTTTTTTCCCCTGACTCTTTATCTAGAATTGTACAAAGGCACAAAGTACTTTGTGAAAATGCCCTGAGTAAAATTTGCTGTGCGCTTGTAGGGGAACGGAAGCAAACGCATGTGAGGTCAGAACCCATTTTGAGGCTGTTGTGTGTTGTATGGTGTTGCTTTAAAAGCAGAGTGTGCTCGCGTGGATGCAAATACTGTGAGTTTAATCATAACTAACGAATTAAAGATTTAAGTTAACCAGCATTTCTCTCACCCAAAAGCAATCAACGCTATTAGGCAGTAGGTTTTTTTTCCTCGATGTTGCTCGTTTCATTTGTTCTTCTCTGCTGACTTTTGGTGAAAACCTTAGCCTCCTGATAGCTGTGTTGTGCCAACATAGTGGTCATTCTGTACTTGTTGTGCCTGTAATGATACCCGTGGTAATAATCCATGAGTTGAATGCTACTGACTGTGATTGGTTCCGATGTTCAGTGAAGTCCTCCTCATTTCATCGATTCTGTGTTGCCCCTGAAAATGATACGAACGCGCATTAAGGATCATAGCAGTAAGACACAAGAGCTTACATGCAGGGTCGCAGATGATTGTAAAGAGTAATATTCCTGTGATGGAAGCATCGACAATACATTGTGGTTATGATTGTTTCAGTAATTCACTGAGATTTGTCTTAATGAGAGCTTACGTCACCCCGTGCCATCCTATCAGTCACTCTTTTTCAAAGTTGTGCCATTTGCCCTGTTTCCTGGGTACAAATCAAGCTTTTTTCCTATTGGACCAAATGTCCTCTGTCTTATTGGGGATTTGCCATGGCAATCAGTAATTGCACATAATAAAAGAAAGAGATAATCATGATATGTGGTCCATGCTATTTAGCAAAGGGGCTGTGCTTTTGTTTTCCGCCCCTTAAAACACTGTATGATGTTGTGCATTTAAGAGGCTAGCCTTACTAAATGGACCTATTTAAACTCGAGTTGCACAATGTCAAAATTTTAAAAGAAGACGTTTTCTATTCTCCATTTGTATGTTATGCTTTTCATCTGTTCTGTTTGGTGTGCGTCTGTATTCAAACAACTTTTTTATAATGAAATGCTGCTGTTTGTTGAAACGCAAAAGTGCCCAAAATATTTTTGTGAACCAATGGTGTGCAATAAATGGACAGGTGTTGTTATAATGGTTCTAAGTTGATATTTTGTTTTTGGAACAGTGACTATAAAAAGAATGTATAATTTTGCTGTTTCTTTTTTGTTTTTTTTTGGTTTTTTTTTCCTAACACAACTGAAGCTGAAGAAAAGAGGCAAGGACCCCATTTGATCTGTGAAATAAGGAACAAGGCTTTGATATCAAACAACTGGTTCTATTCAGCTCCTTTATGTTTGTTTCCAAAGTTGCATGTTCATATCGTTCTGTGAATTGGAGAGCATGTTCTGCTTGGTGTCTTCCGTTGGCGATGCGTTCTGTCCAGGCCTTATTTGTCAATGCCTCTTTATCCAACTTAGTGTTTTTTTTTTCTGTTGTTCAGCATGCCTTGTTTGTTTTTTTCCTTTCTTTCTTTCTTTCGTCTTTCCTTTCTTGCTCTTCTTTTCCGTACGTAGTCCCTTTAATGTGCAATGTTTTAAAAATATCTTTGATTATATACAGAACATGCCTTTTCAGTGTACACTCGATGTTGTATACGTTTTCCGGTTCATATGGTTTATTTAAAAGTAGAAAAAAAAGGAGAAAAAAAAAGATAAAACATGGTAGCTCTTCATAACTACATATATATTTTTTGGTGACTTTTGTATTATGGTTGCTGTTTCATGGATATGCCATCTTTGGATATTCTTGTTAAATGTGAATAGAACAGCTTAGTTTGGGAGTGTGGGGGCCTTGGTCGTCTTCACTTTGTGACTGTCTGCAATGTGTATATATATATACAGTATATACACACTTACTATGTTGCATATTCTTTATACTGTAGGCTACTTGATTACAACCTGCTTTGGGACAGATGTTGTATTTTGTGTCTTTGATACTGTATTTAAACTGTAGTTTGGAGAAATTGTACAAAAACATCCCGGATAGTAATGCAACCTACACATTGTATATGGCGAACAGACGTTTGTGGTGTTGAGTGTTTTAACTGGATCAAATTCCACAGTTGACAAGACCGCTCTGTACTATGGAGTTCATGGTTGTTCTGAATCTTGGCTAGTGTTCTGACTTTGCAGTCCCGTTGTTATTAACAAAAAAAAGACAAAAAAAAGAAAAAAGAAAAAAGAGAGTTGTTTTTGTAAAAGTATAACATGTAAATAAAAACTTAGATTAAGTCAGTGAGGTTGTGTTTGATGTTTTTATTATGGCGGTATGTTATTGATCACATTAGCCGTGCACACAGGGCTGTATCACATTTTTGATCAAATTCCTCAGTTGTGTGACGACTGGCTCTTTCACAGCATGTTTACACATGCGAAATTTCTGATAAACAATCATTAGTGATGTGAACATGATAAACCAAGCAGGTAAAGACAATTAGCAGACCAGCTGCAGCAGTAATAAGTCAAGACAACTGCAGCTCTTTACTGAAATCCAGCCGTTAAAACCAGGAGAAAAAAAAACAAACGCTTGTCTTACTACAATATCCATAATGTAGTCATATAATAATGATATACTGTGCAGCCCTCATAGCACACATGTTCTCTCAGGTGTCATTTGTTAATTTCACAGTATCAGCAGGTATGTTGGAGAGGTGACGGTGTGTGTCCAGGCTGGATTTTAACCAGTTTTTGAGTGAACAAGGGTTTAATAACGGTGATGCTGACTGATTCTTTTGTGCTACTAATTATGTTTATGTTCATGTTCATGCTAAAAAAATTAATTAAATGTTCAATATTTCCCCCAGAATTTTATTCTTGTCAGAATGGAAACTGAATTCATAAAAAAAACAGGTGTCTGACCATATTTCAAACTTACTGTAAGTTGCATTATACTAAAGCAAAAAAAAAAAAAAAAAAAAAAAATCCCCAATTAACAAGTCATCTACTCTCATATTCAGTGTTCAAATCTTATCTTTGTGAAAAGAAGTGCTCAAATCTGCCAGTGGGATGAGATAATCCCACCTGTTTCCGATGCAGTTTCACTTGTTTCGGGGAACAAATATAAATTTGTTGAAACAAGACAGAAAAGGCAGATCAGCCCATTCGGATGAAGAAAATGACTCTTGAATCAAGAAAATTCTTGAAGTAAATTGGCTAGCATTTGAGACAAGTGACCTTATCCCACTGGTGGATTTTTTCCCCTTGTTTGAATAAAAACAAGATTTTAAGACTTAATATGAGATTTAGGATGGCAAATTATTGTCACTGTCGGGAGAAAAAATGGAGCTGGGGGAGGGGGCTAATATTCAGAGAAAAAAACTCTGACTTTCCAAGATTAAAATTGTAAATTTACGAGAAAATAACTTGGATATTCTCTGAGATTAAAGTGATAAATTTATGAGAAAAAAAACGTGAAAATTCTGGGATTATAAAGTCACAAATTCCCAAGAATCACAATGTTCTTAGCATCTGGACTTTGAAGAGACATTGTGGCTCCTTAGTCAAAGAGCAAAAGAAAAACTACTCAAACGTGTTTTTTTCTTGTAAATTTGTTACTGTATAATCTCAGAATCTTCAAGTTTATCTTTAATCTGTGAAATTCTGATGTTTTTTTCTCGGAATATCACCCTCCTCCCCCGGCTCCATAATTTTTTTTCCAGCAGTGGCGCTGACACGCTGTCATCGAGACTAGACACCTAGTAAACATGGATTTTGTTGCCGTGGTTGTTTTTGCAGCGTGGTCACGTTTGTGTGACGGTGCAGATCAGCTGAGCCTCCCAGCTGTGCAGAGGTGGGCCGGTGCTCAGTGACCTGACGCTGCAGCTTTGCATGTTGGCAGCTCTAAACGCCAGCCAACTGTGTGAATTTTGCAGAATTTTAAATCCGGAAATCACGTGGGGCCACGTCAGTGAAGTGCACATGGTGCGTTCATGGCTCCCGGTCCAGCTGGACTGTGACAGGACACCAAAGGGACAGCAGAGGCTCATGATCTTACACTGGTAAGTCCAATTTACAGTGTAAGATACAGCTGAACTGTATTTCACTCATAAAGAGATCGTTTGTGAGATTCATGTTTTTCTCGATTCTCTTTGTGATTTCGGATGGTAAAACGTTTGTATTTTCACATTTCAAAAAATCCGGCGCAGCTTTAATCCTCTGAATTGCCAGTCCCACTGAGGATGTTTTCATCCCTCCCTCTATAGCAGGGCAGTGGAGAAGAGCTGGGAGTTTATTTATCGATGCTGCCAGCCTGAACAGTCCTCTGCTATAATTTACAGACTTGGAGCCAGTGACCTAAAAGATAGATTGCTTTATAAAGTAATATTTAGCCCACAAAGAGCTCTGAGGAACCCTTTTTAGTTATTGAAAAGGCAGGATTAAAATGCCAAGCGGCTCTTGTATAAATCTATGTTTTGTAATCATCTTATTTATATTCCTGGAAAGTTCTGGTCAAGCAGACATCGAGACTGGAGGAGGATTATTTGTTTATGTGTTGATGGTAAGTAATCTGGAGTTAATCGAATCGAGTTTGCGGAGCCAGAATGTTGTTGATTTTGGCTTCTTGTGGAATCTAGACCCATCAGAGTCGATATGTTCCCCTGCCCGAGGCCACTCAGGAACCAAATCATTTGCTCAAGATTTAGCGAACACATGGTAGGCTGTGCTCTCTCTCTCTCCCTCTCTCTCTCTTTCTTTTCTTTTTTGTCTTTCTTCTCTTTTTCTCTTTGGTTCCAAAGACAAAGTGCAGTATAAATCTAGACTTGATTATATGTTCCACTCTTCATCAGTCCTGGCTCTGCCTCTTTCATAACCACATTGTTGCTAGAATTTAATTATCTTACAACTGTCCCATGTGTTCCAGCAGTTGTGAGCTAATCCCCCATTAGAAACGGCTGAAACGGAGCAGAGACAGAGACAGAGGGTTCACGGCGACATCGGATCGCCATTAAATCAACTCCTCAAGGCCTCGCTGACGGGTCAAAACCTTTATGATGAGCCTCCCCTCTTTGTGCACTTTTTGAAATTAGCGCCGAGCCGCTCCACACTTCAGGACAGAGATGGATGGATGTAAATTATTGAGAGTGACGCAACCCGTTATTTACCCCCTCTCCCCGCTCTGCATGCGCTGTCTCCATTAAAGCCCTGTTGCATAACACTGGGCTGTCACTTTGTTCCTTGTAAACTTTTACTGCGCAGCCAAGAATGTGTTTGCAGATGCATTTAAGGCTTGTTTACATTTCGGGCTTATCTGCTGGACATGCGTGGCCAGAGGGGGATTTTAGACAAACTGGAGACAGCAGTTTGTGAAGAGAGTGATAATGCTGCGGTGAGCCTCACTGCCAGGAAAAATAAAACGCACCGCATGACTAATACACATGTCATACATTCCCAATCAATGGAGGAGTTAGATTCAACAGAATATTCCACAAATCACATCCCGGCCAGATTCATTAGGCGTTTGTATCCTCAGAAAATAATAGTTAGACATTCGAACTCTGCATTTCAGCGACTGACCACAGGACCTCAGTAATGTTATTGGCCATTCTTGTGGCTGACGTCTCCCAGTTATGCAAAAAGTGAGGACACATTTGTTCCATTATTTTCCACGGACCCGGGACAGCGATGACAGCCGTCTGAGAAGTATTTAAATTGTCCATTTCCAAAGCGCGGCTCGTGCCTGTCCACCTGTTGCTATACTGTATTAACCACCTACTCAGGGAAGCAATAACAAGTGGATTGATCCGCCTACAGTGTGTCAGTTTCCATTCATTTCTGATGGGGCCTCTCACAGCTTCACGCGCTGTTCGATTCTTTCCACTACGGCTCAGAATTTAATCTGCTCTCTCCTATTGGAAAAGCCTCATTTCAGCCAGACATGGAAAATCCAGCCCTCATTCCAGTGTAAATTCCTCTGAATCACACGTGACGTTACATAGTCTCATAGATAGAGGAAGGAGCAGGAGCTACACATGTGAGAGGGGCATCCAGCGGGCCCCGTGGTCCCATCCCTCACCCAGGTGCCCCAGTCCATGCCACATTTATGTCAAGGACCGATAACCGCACTCGTGTGTTTTAAACATCCAGCGACGCGGCTGCCAGAAGCCTGCATATCTGTGATCACCCGTCTGCGAACTAATAAGCCAAATTGTCCTCAAGCCTAAATTAACATCACACCAGCCAAAGCAAAGCTTGCGTTACATCATTTTCATTTGACAAGACCAGGCATCAAAGTCGAATGTCTTTCCGTTTTGTTCCAAGCACCTCAAACACTTGATTTTTTTCTTTATTATCTATTCATAGAAATTCAGTGCTGAAATAACAAACACAGATGCACCTGCAATTCGGGCACAGATTTTTTGGCATCTGTGAAAGTCACCTTGTTGACTCGTGGTGACGGCTCATATATAAAGACGGTGACTGTCAGAGGAAAAGATGGCAGATACTGCGAGATGGCTTTCAACTCGGTATGGCTCATCAGTGCAGTTTAAAGTCCCCATGAAATGCCCTCACGTGACCTCTACTTCCTGCAGAGTATCATCCTGCACTTATAAATAAATAAAACCTTCACAAATCTTTCAACATCTTCTCTCATCCACCTGTCCCTTCAAATAAAACTGTGTTTCTCTCCCAAACTGATATCCTGTTGATTTGCACTGGTGACTGATCCTTCCTGCGCTGTGTCCCGCCTAAACATCCTGTTTCAACAAGAAATACATCAAAGCCAGAAAGTAAGAGTCCGTTTCATGGGGTCTTTAATTACTGTTAAGGTGGCTGACCATAAAATCCATTTATTTTTTATTTTGTCTGTATTTTTGGTGCTTAAAGGAACATACCAGCTTTGAATGTTTGGCCCGTTTACTCAAAATGATCCACATTTTACATTGCAACAAAGCATTTTGCAAATCATGTGAGTGTGTCCATAACATGTAATCAAAATCCCTTGACTGTATTTCCTTCCAAATTTGACTTTTAAGTTGAAAAACCCACCTTATGATATTCTGCTTCTTCAGCTAATGAAGTCGTCACCATTCATAAACCACAGAACTGACAATTTGCCGTGGAAAGCAAACAAAGGCTTTAAGATTCGATCAGATCACTCCGCCTGCAGTTTCAAGTCATCAGAACACAACAGTGCTGCTGCTTTCAGGAAAACGAATGTGGACGACTTTATTACAGTGATGGAAAACTGGTGTGAAGAAAGTTTGAAGTCTCCGAAAGTTCATTTTCATATCGTAGTGGAATGAATGGAAACCAACGGCTGGAGAAAAGGTAGGAAAAATGATTTCGCAGTTCTAAAATTTGACTGCTCGCTTTGGGAAAAGAAGAGCAGAAATGTGAAGTACATACATTTCACTAAACGTGCAGAATCGCTGGTATGATCCTTTAACCCTCAGTGCTGCGGTGTCTCTGCACTGCACCTCCCAGAGATCACCTGTCAATCAAAGCGAGTGGGCGGGACTGTGATGTCTCTTACCCCCCTGGATTTGCTGCTGATGAAGTTTGACTTTCTTTTCTTTGTCTGTTCAGCCATGTTGGCTAACACGGCTCGAGTCCTGTTTATTCCAAACAAAGTGGAAATGTGAAACGCATCTCTTTCTGCGCGCCAGAGGGTTTTTAAGAGCTATCACACAGAGTGTTTAAACAACAAATATAAAAGCTTTCAGGGACAGCGCATCCATTGAATCAATATTGCATTCATCACTCGGTGACAGAGGGCAGTAAAATGGACAAGGGTTTATACATAAATGTCAGTGATAATTACTTTAAGATTGTTTTTCATTTGGTGTTTCCATTGCTTACTCAGTCCACTCCACCCTGTATATCCATAGGCCAGGAGCGCATATTTCCAATAGCAAACCAAGCCCTCCGATCGATTATGCAATAAAATCAGCCAGTAACGGATGTTCACTGTGAAGCCTGGTTGCAACTTGTACTTGCTATTTAAATTCTTGAGCAGCTTCCCACATAGACAGTCATGATTTCTATAGAAGAGAGACTCCTCTGACACGTTCGGCAACTGGAGCCACGAGAGGAGCGGCCCTGCTGTGTGAGTCAGTGGCTGCTGCCTGCGAGCATGCCTCATATTTCTGCTTCACCTCATGTCACGCCGATTTACAGCCTTTAAAGCATCGGTTCTAGTCCTTTCTGTGTCTACCCTTTGTTGTAATTGACAAATAATATCAGGCTGTAAATATTTTATGGCTCTCAGGTTTTGACTGGAATATGTTGGGGTTTTTTTCATAAATGTTCCCATGTGCTAGTAGTACATTTTGCATCAGTCCTCACAGGCACTGGCAGTTCATCTTCAACATTCATGCCAAGACGTTCGAGTCCTTGTGGAAAATTTGCAGTATTGGAATTCAATTCAATTTATTGCCATTATACCATAAAAAGCATAATGAAACATCTGGGGCTGATTCAACAAAGCGGGATTAGCGAGATATAGCCAGATCACTTGAAACATTTTCTTGACAAAATGTCTTGAAATTTTGTTGATTTAGCAATCACCGACATGGACGAATGGATGGAGGTTTGTTTTTGGATTCAAATCACTATCGCTAAGATATAGCATCATCTTTTCTCCAGTTATCTGTCTGCTTTTCTAATGTGGTGGCTGTGGAATACCTCCCAGGAATCATCTGCTTACGTTCGCCAGCCAAGCCGCTCTGTTGTGCTTTATAGCACAGAAAAGATCGAACGTTGGTGAGTCCAGATTTCTCTGGATGAAGCTCTCCCTCACTGATGTGTAGGAGACAGTTTGTGCTTTAAGGTTTCTTTAGTCCGTTCCCGGCAATGGAGAAAATTTCCAACCAGTGGCTATTTCATTTGGACTAGTAGGACAAATCAACAGTCTCCCAATTAAATAACAATACCAGTGATTTTGCACGTTAAGCATAATATTAACTAAATACACTGACCTAAAGGATTATTAGGAACACCTGTTAAATTTCTCGGTAATGCAATTATTTAATCAACCAATCGCATGGCAGCTGCTTCAGTGCATTCAGGGGTGTGGTCCTGGTCAAGACAATCTCCTGAACTCCAAACTGAATGTCAGAATGGGAAAGAAAGGTGATCTAAGCAACTTTGAGCGTGGCGTGGTTGTTGGTGCCAGACAGGCTGGTCTGAGTATTTCAATCTGCTCAGTTACTGGGATTTTCACGCACAACCATTTCTAGGGTTTACAAAGAATGGTCTGAAAAAGGAAAAACATCCAGAATGTGGCAGTCCTGTGGGCGAAAATGCCTTATTGATGCTAGAGGTCAGAGGAAAATGGGCCGACTGATTCAAGCTGATAGAAGATCATCTTTGACTCAAATAACCACTCGTTACAACCGAGGT
>OMLB01005543.1:3722-18608 GCA_900302555.1 Myripristis jacobus
GGCACCTCCCCTCTCGCTATTTAAACAGAGTGGGGCTGCAGCCTGGCTGAGTCTGGCCCACGGCGAGCGTTAAGACCCAGGCAGCGTGAGGAGGCAGGCGACCACAGGAGAGGCTGGAGCCCTGGTACTCATACACCCACTGGTTCCCCATGGCGTCGTCCCATGTGATGAAGGACGCTCCGGAGCCAGTGCCCAGGATGCAGCCAGCCATGATGATGTTCTCCAGCAAGTACTGGGCCAGGCGAGGGCTTTCCCTGGACTCGGCCATGTTCGACCACCAGCAGCAACGCCACACCGGGGGCCAAATGGTGAGCAGCCCCTCCTCTTCCTCCTCCTCCTCCTCTCGGACCTCAGTATCCACTCACTGTTGGTTTTGGTACCTGGGGATTTTCTTGACATGATTTTAACCTTTCAGATCTCGTTGTTCAGATCTGGTCCTGACTGAGGACCCACACTGTGTGCCTGTTGTTGTTTTTTAGTTTGTTTATTTATATCCTTTACTTGGCTGATATGACATTGATGGATTTTTTGGGGGGTGGGGGAGCAGGTTGTCAGGTGAGGGGGCTAAATGTGTTGTGAGAGTACTACTTCCTAATTGGATTTTGAAAATAACAAAAACACTGGTTCTAATGATAATAATAACTATTATTATTACTATTTCTATAGCATTATGCAGGCATCTAACACTTGACAATTAAAGCTGCACTGTGTGACATTGCCAAGGATCAATTGAAGTGAACAACATTTACAACCCATCACTGACCAAAATAAATAAATAAATAAATAAAATAAAATAATGAATATACATGTACAGATTCCTGTGATGATGAGAATCACATAGACTCTCTTTAATTATGTGCTTATTCCACATTTTTGTCAACTGAGTCTAAATCAACCACTTAAATCAACCGTTTGAAATTTTGCGCAGCACACCTTTGAAAGAATAAACAAACACATACAGATAACAGGTAGACATTAGGAAAGTTAAAAGTTGCTGCGAAAAACTGCTATTTGCTTTGTTTGCATAGAACACCAAACATGTTCCTAAATAATAAATCATGCAGTAATATAGTGATTAATGTCAGCTGCTAAAAGTGAGTTTTCAATTAAAAGGAGACACAAGTATGATGAGAAGGGCGTGGCCGCTGCTGGCAGCCTTGCAGGACGCTCCTGTCCTCCAGCTGATATTAAGGGAACAAAAGTCCCTTGTGCACAAATATGTGTCTCAGGATATTTAATCTGAATTAGTAACTGAATTTGAATTTGAAGTCATTGCCACAAGTTGAGTTTGGAAGAATCATTTTCACTTTTCACTTTTCAATCCATTTTCCAGTGCTGGTCAGCAGCTGGGGTCTGCTGGGAGCTACTGGTTTCCAATCAAAATCAGTTAGGAAAACAGACTTTGTTGTGGTGGCCGATAGATCGTCCAATAGCATGATGCATCTTCACATTGTATTCTGCCATTTAAAACTTCATACTGATGCTATAATTCATTAACTCCAAAACTTCATGCTTCTGTCAATTTGATTTGTTTCTCATGAGAAAGAGTATGTGAGAAACAAAATAGAAAAAAACATGAAGATTTGAGTGCCACTCTATTTAGAATATCGTGAAATGGAAAGTGTGAAATGACTTTCAGAGTAACACACAACAGTCAAGGCATGGTGGTCACATTAAAAGTTCATAATTAATCAGCCTGGCACAGCCTCACTCAGATTTGTTTCCCTTGTTCACTTCATGAAACAGAGTGTGAGCTGCTGGGTTCAAACTGTTTGGAAAAGGGGCGACGGTGTTTGACAACAGGCGTTCACAAAAATATGTAGCAGGTGACTGGATCAACCAGCTGTCTACCATGAGCTATTTAAACATTTAGCTTGACTGGATATGTACTGCAATCATAAATCCAGTTTCAGATATCTACAATTTAATAGAGACTACTTATAATTCCAGTTCAAAGTATCTTTAATTCCCATTGATCCAATATATCTGCATTTTCCTTTTCAGATCTTAAAATAAGTCTTAAATCTTAAATGATTAATAATGACATTGTAGATGTCATTATTAATCATGACATGAAAAGTGACAGAAACTGAAACTGAAAAATAACATCTCTAATTGCCATTTTGACTAGTCAGAATGACGTTACCTTGACGATATCTCAAATGAAAGTTCTGACCAGTCACAATGTAATCACAACTAGTCAAAATCACGTTGATGATATCTGTAATGGATATCAAATTAAGCTATGAAATGTTAAAACAGCTTGAATATGACACAGCATGACAGCGCCAAACCCAAACAAACAGCAGCAGCTGTGAGGGTGACAGCATACTGGTAATGGCTGATGTCCTGTTGTCTCTGTTTCCCAATTTATTGCACATTAGCTTCTCTGAACTCCAGAGATCAGCCAGCTGTGCCAGGTGAATAATTACTGCTCAAAATTTCAAACTTTAAAAGCCATAAATAAAACACCAGCAGTGTCATTTCCACTGGAACTTGGAGAGACTCTCACTGTCACTCACTGGTCCAAGGGACACCTGCATCATTCTTAGGGAAGAAATGTTTACTTGTTGGCAATTGGAAACACATGTACACTGTCTATTTTTGACCTCAGATATGAGTAAATATCCTCTGGCCTCAGAGTTAACTTTGTCTTGACCCCGTTTGGACCTGATCTCACCTCAAACTCGACTGGACCTGGTCTTGGCCTCGATGGTCTTGGCTGCCGCTCAGTAACATTTGTGTGCTCTGTTTCTGTGCAGTCACGGCGGCCATCTTTCTGTCCCATAAATGAGAAGCCAGACAAAGAGAGTGGCGAGGAGTCTGGCAAGACAGCTGTGGTTTTCTCTCTGAAGAATGAGGTTGGCTGCCTGGTCAAAGCCCTGCGCCTTTTTCAGGTGAGCGATGCTACTTTCAGTGTTTCACTAGTTGCATCATTATTCCTCCATTACTTCCAACTTGTCTTTTCTCATTTTCCCTTTCTTTGACATTGTAACATTATTTTTCTCTCCTGTCCCTGCTTTCTTTCCTTTTCTTTCCTTTCCCATTCCTTACCTCCACCCATCTCATCTCCATGCAGGAGAGGCGAGTCAATCTGAACCATATTGAGTCTCGGATGTCCAAACGCATCGCCAATGAGGTGGAGATCTACGCCGACTGCAGCTGCAGTAAAAAGGAGTTCAATGAGCTACTGCAGCATCTCAAAGATCATGTCAACATCATCTCCTTCAACACGCCTGCACATGTCTGGTCTGCAGAGGCAGGTATGCAATGTGGAGGTGCTACATTGCAGGAAGTTGTGTTTTGTCTGACACGGCATATAGCACTCTATAAAGAATGTCTCCACTCATGTCTGATGCCAATCATTACTGTGTAACTTGACTCTGTGGTGCAGGCAAATGAATATTTCATTACTGGGGAAAAAATGCCCCATTCCAACTATGACCCCTCTACATGAAGACATGCTACAAAGAAAATGTAGGATATTGATTGGCCTACTGGGGCCTGATACACCACATCTCTTGCCAACTAAGCAACATTCTGTCTACATGTTTCAGCCCCTCACATTATGCTTATGCGGTGATTCTCAAACCATTTGGCAGCTAAACTGTACAGCCAATACCAATTTGAGCTACTTGTCTAATGATAGCAGTGCCTCCCAGACACAGCATATCAATACATGCCTATTGGTAAATATTGATATGCCAATAGGCATATGACTGCAGTTGTATGACATCAACTTTTCAGTCAGTAGCTTCTTTCCTTGGAAAAGCAACACTGCACATACTCAGAACTTTTCATTTTATCACTAAGGAAATGAACTAAACCAGACATTCCTGTTTTCCCTCATTATTTATTGTTTATTTTTGTGTTCTTGGATTTTACAACTGTTTTCAAATTCATCCTGTCTAAATACTAGATGGAGAAGATGTTCCATGGTTCCCAATGAAAATCTCTGAGTTAGATCAGTGCTCTCACAGAGTGCTGATGTACGGCTCAGAACTGGATGCCGATCATCCCGTAAGTTACTGAAAGTTTGATTTCCATGTTACACTATAAACAGTTTGCTGATGCTCTTATCCAGGGTGACTTACAGTGAGTGTAACAGTAGAAGCACCACAAGAAACCAATAATGAATTGATCAAGGTGGCCAATATTCCTAGAAAGATTATGTCTGTAAGTGCGAGGTAAGGCTTATGAACCGGGAGTGAGAGCAGATTTTTCAAAACAGGAATAAAGGGGCCAGTAGAGGAAGAAGAGCAACAGGGAAATTAAGTGTCTCTTGAAGAAATGAGGTTTTGGATTTTCATGAAAGACAGGGATGCCTCATCTTGTCAGCGTGTGTATGACGTTTAGGTGACGCTCAAATGCCAATCAGCTAGATCTGTTTTTGTTTTCTTTTAATCTTGGCTTCATCCTCGGCAGTAAGTGATCACCTGTAAATCAAATAGTGGGTCCAGTAATGTGGTGTCTTCTTTTGTTTACTCCAAACTAACAGGAAATATAAAACACATCCCCTCCTGTGTGCCAGAGGATATCACAGTAAAGACCTATGAGACAGCGAGGGTTTAGCAGCAAATGGAAAACCATTTTTGAATTAGATATACGTTAAATAACTATGGTATTATGGCCACTGGTGATAGAAAGTAGCAAAATGAATATTTATTTACATGAAAAGAACTGAGATTATTATTTTAGACTTGTGCTCTTTTGCATACAGAGCAGTCTTTCTAGCCACTGGATCACACTACCACCTGTTCCTGTAGATAAAACCCCCTGACGCCACTGAACACTGAACTTCTTGATCATGTCTTTTTCTTGCAGGGCTTTAAAGATAACGTTTATCGCCAGCGCAGGAAATACTTTGTAGAAGTGGCTATGAATTATAAATTGTAAGCACCGCTATCTCTCCTTCCTCACTGAATAACATTCATTTTCACCGATGTTGCATGAAAACTGTGTGTCTCTGAAAAGTCAACTGCATCCTCAGACTGATGAGCGTTTCAATGACGTTGAAATGATCAGTGTAGGAAAAACATGAAAAGTAAACTTAATAATAAATAATAATAAATAAAATAGTCTCAGAGGTTAGATCAATGTCATTTGTTTTCTGTAAGAATAGCAAGATATCAGAATTCATTTGACCACAATATACTGCAGTATAACCTGTCCTTTTGCTCCACCCCAGTGGGCAGCCCATCCCTCGTATCGAGTACACCCCAGAGGAGATCAGGACTTGGGGCGTGGTGTTCAGGGAGCTGACCAAGCTGTACCCCACCCACGCCTGCCGGGAATACCTCAAAAATCTCCCACTCCTAACCAAGCACTGTGGCTACCGAGAGGACAACATACCACAACTGGAGGACGTCTCCCTGTTCCTGAGAGGTTTCACTTTCACATTGAAGGCATTTAGCTGAAACAAGATATTTTCTTGATTCAGCTTAAAGCTTCAGTTGGCAGATCACTGGAGAGATCAAGGGTCAGAGGTCACAGCATCTGAGAAATCCATGAATTACATTTCCCTTTGACCCTAGAATCACTATGAACAACAGAGTAGGGACAGAAAGAAAGGCTGAGAAAAAGGTAGGAAGCTTCTTTTTGTGACGTAAGAAATCTGTTATCCTTTTCTCGCTTAGCCCTTGGCCAACAGTTGTTTCACACTTGCAACATTGAATGTGTACCTAAAGCCCAATGCTTACTGAACACACTCCTGAGCAGAATTACCCAAACTTTTGAGGGATACCTTCAAAAAGTTGGGGTTGTGGTCTGCAGCACAAACAAAAGCAATCGGACATTTGTTGCCCAATCAAACCTGTGATAGATGTTCTGAAGACATTATCCCATGGCTATAATTGTGAGACCTAGGTTAATAAGTACAAGTATGAGATCCATAAGTATTTGGACAATGACACAATATTCATAATTTTTCCCTTGTACACCACCAACAGTGGATTTGAAATGGAGTAATCAAGACGTGATTGAAGTGCAGACTTTCAGCTTTAATTTAAGGGGTTGAACAAAAGTATAGCATTAACCGTTTGGAATTACAGCCACTTTTATACATTGTCATCCCATTTTCAGAGGCTTAAAAGTCGCTGGACAAACTATACATAACATACATAATTCTAATTATAAGGATTATCTTCAATATTTAGAGGAAAATCTTTTGCAGTCTATGACTGCCTGAAGTCTTGAGCCCATGGACAACATCACCAAATTCTGAGTTTCCCCCCTCAAGACACTCAAGCCTTTACTGCAGCTGCCTTCAGTTGCTGCTTGTTTGTGGGTCTTTCTGACTTCAGTTTGGTCTTCAGCAGGTGAAAAGCAGCTAAGTTGGGTTGAGGTCTGGGGACTGACTTTGCCACTGAAGAATATTCCACTTCTTTGCTTTCAGTAACTCTTGGACTGCTTTCATATTGTGTTTTTGGTCATTGTCCATCTGCACTGTGAAGTTCCGTCCTATCAGTTTTGTGGCACTTGGCTGAATCTGAGCAGATAGTACAGCCCTATAAACATCAGAATTCATCCTGCTACTTCCATCTGCAGTCACATCATCAATAAACACTAGTGACCCGGTTCCACTGGCAGCCATACATGCTCATGCCATAACACTGCCTCCACTGTGCTGGACAGATGATGTGCTCTGCTTTGGGTCCTGAGCTGCTCCTTTCCTTCTCCACACTTTTCTCTTCCCATCATTCTAGTACAAGTTCATCTTCATTTCATCTGTCCAAAGAACCTTTTCCAGAATTGGACAGGCTTTTTAGATGTTTTTTGCAAAGTCTAATCTGGCCTTTCTGTTCTTAAGTGACCAGTGGTTTACACCTTGCTGTGTACCATCTGTATTTATTTTCTCGCAAACGTCTCTTGACTGTAGATTTGGACAATGATACGCCTGCCTCCTCAAGGGTTTTTTTCTTCCCTAGACATTGTGAGTGGGTTTTTCTTCACCAGGGAAAGAATTCTTCACTTGTCCACTTTAGTTGTCTTCTGTGGTCTTCAAGGCCTTTTGGTGTTGCTGAGCTTAACAGTGCATTACCTCTATTTCAGGATACACCAAACCGTGATGGCCTCCTTCACCTGCCCAGACACCTCTTTGGATCACATGTTGAGGGTTCTGATAAACAGCTACCAAATTCAAGTGCAAACAATTGGAAATAATTCCCGACCTTTTAGTTTCTTAATCTGTCATGAAATAACAAGGGAAAAGGCCACTCATGTCCCTGAAACTGCTTTTTAGTCAAGTGTCCGATGACTTTTGAGCCTCTGAAAATGAGGTGACAATGTATAAAACTGGCTGCAATTCCTAAACGGTCAATGCTATAGTTTTGTTCAACCCCTTAAATTAAAGTTGAAAGTCTGAACTTAAATCACATCTTGAATACTCCATTTCAAATCCGCTGTGGTGGTGTACAAGGGCAAAATTATGAATACTGTATCACTGTCCAAATCCTTATTGACCTAACTGTAGATGGATACATATACAAAAACACTGTCTCACAGGATTTTGTGAAATTAGCCCAAACATAAGAAGATTGCGTGTTTAACAAATACAGACTGGGAGTCCTGGAGGGGGCGCCACCCCACGCTTGTTCTCCAGCATAGATCCTTCACCTCAGCTTAACCTTTCAAATCAAGTCCATATTGTCGCAGCAGTCACAGCAGACACGTCCCTTGCAGGGAATGGTGATTAAACAGACAGAGGCCAGCTCACCGTCATTATCCTTAAAAGAGACAAGAAAAACACACTTGTCCCTTCAGAAGTCTACACTCACAGGCAGCTCTAAACGTCATTTCTAATTCCACTTGAGGAGGGTTTCCCAGTAACTAGTATGAGCACACTGGTAGTAGAGAGAACAAAGTCATTTTCCTTTTTCCTCCAGCGCAGCCACAGCCTCAACCATCCAGCGTCCAGCGTCCCCTCTTCCTCCGCAACCTCCCTTAAATAGGGAAAGCACATTTGCCAGGTAGATACAATTGCGTAACCTGCACTTTTGCATTGGGTGTGGGGGAGGGGTGTCGCATCCCTGTTTGGGACGATCCTCTCCCGGCAGTTTCTTCCACTCGCGTCCATGCTGGCGTGTCTGTTTACTAAAGAGAAACCATACCACTGCACCCGGGCACGACATGCAGCAACAGGCCCAGGTTATGAAAACTAAAACTAGGCCTGAAAAAATAAATAAATAGTTGACAGAGATAAAAACAAAAACTACACTTTAGAAGTATAAGAAGAAGAAGTAAGAACTAAAACTAAACATTGTAAAAAACTAAACTGAAATGAGCAACCCACTCTGGAAACTAACAGAAACTAAGCTGAACTGAAAACAAAAATTAAAAATGAAATAAAAATAAAATCTAATGAAAAACACAAAACTGTAATAACTCAGGTCAGAGGCTCCTCTCTGAAATCCAGGTCACTGCAATAAGGACTTGGCCTTGAGGTGTATCTCCACACCCTTAATTCCTGTGTCCACTTGCCTCATCCATCTAAATCTCTCAAGTTGGAGAGACATTTCTTTCACTTTTCATGCACACAAGATGTGACTTTCATTTTAAGAAATTTGGCTCATTTCACAAAATGTCACGTGATCAAGATGCACATACAGTACACCCATAGGATCAAGGAGAGACAAGTGTTTTATTGGTCTACTTTTCCTCTTTCTTCCAGAGAGGTCTGGTTTCACGGTGCGGCCCGTAGCAGGATACCTGTCTCCCAGGGATTTCCTTGCCGGTTTGGCCTACAGAGTGTTTAACTGCACTCAGTATGTCCGCCACAGCACCGACCCACTCTACACACCTGAACCGTAAGTGCTCTCAAACTCAACTCGCACTGGAGTTTTGTTTTATTGGGTTCATGTGACCATCACATCAATGGCGTGCAGAATTGTGCTTGATTACATGCAAACACAAGTCAGAGAATACAACTTAAGGACAGTTGTGGTGTGACAGGATGTGTAGCTCATTCCCTCACTGCTCTCAGTGTTTTTAATACAATATTTCCTATTTGTGCCTCATCCTGCTTGTTTTTGAGGGTCCGCAGCCCTCACAGTGAATGTTTTTCTATAAATGTGGCCTAAATCTTAGGAGTTTCTCCCTGCAAAGCAAAGCGCATGACATTTTGAGCCATGACTGAGCTTCCTGTTAATGTAATAATTATTACAGGAAATAAGCTACATAAATGATCAATAGTTGGCTTATTCTTTCCTGAATCTTATGGGTTTTCCTATGCCCTATGGGTTATTCTTATATCTGTACTCCCATAGGCAGCAGTGAGCTGTGCAAACTGACTGATGCTGATATTTTTACAATCGTCTCAGTTCCTGTATGCAGTCTATGTTGTATCATTTTTTGGCTATTTTAATATCCTTTATCTTTCCAGGAAAGAATGATTGTCCACTCATGGCAGTTCTTGGTCTTGTTTTCTAATTTATACATTATTTCGGGCACAGTGACACTTGTCATGAGCTGCTGGGCCACGTGCCACTTCTAGCTGATCCAAAGTTTGCCCAGTTCTCCCAGGAAATCGGCCTGGCATCTCTTGGAGCCTCTGATGAGGATGTACAAAAACTGGCGACAGTGAGTCTGACAATACTTTCATGAACATGATTTTCATTAAAACCCTCTCCCATGGTCTCTGGTCTGACATTATGTTTTAATGTCAGACCAGAAACCATGGGAACTATTTAAGTCTTTTCATAGATGCATGGTGCAGACTTTAAAAAATTAGATTACAGCATTTACTGCAACAGAAGATGGATCTTAGTCAGCATTAACACAATGGTGATCTACTGCACTAACTGTATAATATCTGTGTGTTGTGTTTTAAACAGTGCTATTTCTTCACTATTGAGTTCGGCCTATGTAAACAGGACGGTCAGCTCAGAGCTTATGGGGCCGGTTTGCTTTCTTCTATTGGGGAACTGAGGGTAAGCAACACACACATATGCACACACACACACAATGCCGAGCAATATAGTATGGTTACCAAACACCCTGATTCCCGTTCTCTCTTTTCTTCCCAGCATGCCTTGTCTGATAAGGCCTGTGTGAAGATGTTTGACCCGCGGACGACCTGCCATCAGGAGTGTCTCATCACCACCTTCCAGGAGGTCTACTTTGTCTCTGAGAGCTTTGAGGAGGCCAAGGAGAAGATGCGGTAACAAAAGCACAAATCCGTCAGAAAACACAAAGCGTTCTGGATTATCTTCTGTACCATAATGTCACCTTGTGGTTGGGGACAGATTAATATTTACCATTTTGAAAACTGCACTACTTCACTAGTTCATTTATTTAATATCTTTGAATATAAGAGAACCATGTCAGTATTAATATTCTGTCAAAGTGCAGCTTTAGATTTTATCCATTCTCTAAAATCTGAACGGCCATGTGCCATGAAATGACTGCTTTAAATTTTAGAATTGGAATTTTTCTATTTTTAAAATGTACCATCAATTTCTGTACAAATCTGCTTAAAATTCATGCAAGTAAATCGTTGCTATATTTACTCCATTCACATTATGGCTTGCTGGCCTCCTCTTCCAATTTCTCTAGGGTTTGAAAGAACTATTTCTTTTAATGTGCAATCAATTATTTTGTGAGATAAGATGTCACTGTTTTCGAAGGGGAGACGTCTCACCAGTTCATCATACGGTTGTCTACCACAAAGAAGAGAACTGCAGTTCTTGTGTGCAGTCTTCTCTTGTGCCGTGGCCCACCTTCTTCAAAATTATGCTCCTGTGTGAGAGAATTCACAACTCTGGACTTTGCTCTTTATATCTCCTTGATTCTGTCTTTCTTGACAGGGAGTTTGCCAAGACGATAAAGAGGCCATTCTCTGTGTATTACAACCCTTACACCCAGAGCATCGACCTCCTCAAAGACACCAGGAGCATCGAGAACGTGGTGCAGGACCTACGCAGCGACCTCACCACCGTGTGTGACGCCCTGGGCAAGATGAACACTTACCTTGGCATATAAAGTTGGGTGGGGCTGACATGCAATGTCTCGTATTCAGTCGGAGCTCTGAGAGTGGTTTAAAACATTGTTAATGCTTCTGCAGCAGATCTGAGTGGTCATTGCAACTGTGTTCATTCGCTTATCTGAGCTAATTTTACATTCAAACAAGAGGGAAAAAGCATTTGTAAATAACACATCAGCAAAATATTCTAAGAAATATAACATGAAAGTGACAAAAATATCTATTTTTCACATGATGAACATGTTGCATAATTTTTGAGCACAGCTAGTTAGTTTTAGCCTGTTCTGACTATTACATAAATGATAAATAAAAAGTTTGGTATAGAATTCTTTCATTAAAGGTGCTGTGCCTACCATTTTGAACATTACCATATTATTGCAAAAATAATAGTGCTACCTTCAGTTCATTACTGTAAACAAATAAGAGCATGGCTGAGCTGACTGGTAGTGTCTCTGTTAGTTGTTAGTGGTGGAGTTTTGAGATTAAGACCATATTTCCTATAAACTCCCCTCCCCTGGCAAAGATGATCTTGCAACCTCCCCTTTCTTTGACTTTACTGCGGATATTAAAACATTTGAAGTAATATGTCTATTGGCCTTCCACTCCCTCTACTATCTGCTGTTGCCAGAAATTTTAGCTTTCTTTTTCCTGGAAGAACAGCGCCCTCTCCCTGTTTCGTGCTGTAAGGCAATCCAACAGATTTCCCTCCAAACATGACCCAGTGTCACACAACATAAAATGCTATGTAGAGGCCGGCAGAGGCTGCCATCCACTAAGCAATGGTCCCATTTGTTTACAGTAATTATAGTTATGCCTCAGAATTAGCATAGTAGTCATTTATTGATGTTACAATGCTACATGTAGCAAGCTTTAGCTAATCTATACATACAGAATCCTGGTACTCCTGTTGAAAAGTATGGTTTACTTCTGTTGGTAACCTCACTGAAATGGAATTGTGCAAGTAAGGGATGTCTTACTTTTTCAACAGGGCTGCTGCGATTTTTCATTCTTTAAATAATGAAAAGTTTATTCAATCTATTGTGTTGCATCAGGATAAAGACTCACTATTTTACTATTTTATCTTTTTAATAAAAAAACAACCTCAGCGGTTCACATAGCCTGTCTTGCCACTGTATGATTGACAGAAAACATACTATGATGTGAATGTTTGAAAGTTTGTCAAAAAATTGTGACTTTGACTCTGTACAGTGGACACCTATTAAAAAGTACATATAAACATGTAAATTATTACACATTAAAAACTACTCAGTGTGGTGGTGTTTGGTGTGAAGCAATAGCCTTGTGTCATGTTTCAATTCAGTTCAGTTCAGTGTCTTTATTGTCACTGCACAGTGTACAAAGACATTCAGTTTCTTCAGTGAATCACGGAAAACACAAATCCACCCGAGCTGCCATCGTCCAATGTGCACATTAAGGTATAAAAATATCTTTCCTACATCTTTTGTGAATGACAGACAAAAATACAAGATAAAAAGCAGGATAAAATGGTCATAACAACATAACAACATAACATTTACAACATCATGACTTACATCTCTGAAATATACTATGACCTCTTGGGAATCAAAGCTGCGGTATGTGTACATATGAAACAACCACAGCCAGTAGAAGTTCAGTCAATGTCGTCACTTTCAAATGCTTTTTCCTACAAGGGACAGAGAAAGCAACATACTCAGAAACACTGTTTCAGTCATATTACCGAAATAAGGAGCCAAGGAGGGGTGACGAGATTGTTAAAATTTATATTTGAGGGCCACAATTTACTGAAGGTATGAGATGTGTGTGAGGAGATAGACCTCATTTCTTATTTTGATCCATTTCAGTACACAAAATACATATTCTTAAGTTAATTATGGCCCTTATTTTCATTATTGTTATTAAAATGCATCAACATATATCCAGCAGTTAATATTATGCTCTCATGTGCTCGATTTAGCTCCTGCAACACTTGACATAATTAGCTGACTTCATTGCACTAATTCATTTTGTGTAATTAGTTCTGTCGAACAAATATATTTTAGTTGGAGCATTTTGATGATGTTGAATGGATAGATTCATTGATTGAGTTTTACTTCAGGTGAAAACCTGATGAGTGACCAAAGCATTACCTACTGACCATGCTGCCATACAAGGAGAAACAAATGACAGCTGGCATATTGAGACCTGATGGGCCAGTACAGTCTCCTAAAAATTACTCTCCCATACAACTAAACTGCATTCTTAATCAGGTTTAGAGGGAAACGTATTTTGTCGTCGATTATACTTGTTTCAAATGTGTCTTTTATAGCATGTCAGTGTCAAGTGGTTAGGTTTAGGCACCAAAATCACATGGTTAAGGTTAGGCTATGGTTAGGTTTAGACACAAAAAAACGACTCGGTTAAGGTAAAACAAACACCACCGTCACTTGACATGGGACTCGAATTCTGGTCACCTGAGTGAAAGTGGGTTGTTTGAAATATCCACCACCCCATCTGCCACCTACTGTCGACTTTAAGAGATTACAAATACTTTTGTGATATGACATAAATCCACAACAATATATGTTCCCCTCAAAACAAAATTGAGAATACAGTTTAGTTGTATGAGAATGTAATTTTTAGGAGACAGGGTGGGCTGGATGAGTGACACCATCATCTGGAAGTTCTGGTGCTTTGCTCAGTAAGCTCTCCAACACGTCTGCAGGAATACTGGCTCTATGCACTTAACTTTGTGCACTGTTGCTCATCTAAACTCACACATTTTATAGATCACGTGTACATGTGAGACATGTCGTACTCACAAGTTAACATTTCCTTACCAAGAATTACATAAATATGGCACTACTGCAAATGCTGAAGACACCATGTAGACCTTTGCAACTGCTATTACATTTAAGTCAAATATCAGTAAACTGAGGCACTTTCCTATGACCTTTATGTTAGTACTACCATCCGCATTCATCTGTATAAAAGTAACTCACCCATCCTCCTTGCTGTTGGACCCAGGCAGAGTGATGCAGGTGGAGATAGCGCTCTGCGAAGCCCAGGAATCGCCTCCTGGGGATGATGTCCATGGTTGACAGCCTGCTGGTCACTTCGAAGGCCCAGACAATCTTCTGCCTCTCGATCCTGTCCTCAGACCTTGCTGCTCCGCTCATTGGGCCCACGTCCACCATACTCTGCAGGCTGGATATCAGCCTCTCATACAGTGCATAGTCAAAGTTTGTTTGTAGTTGCTGTTGGAACACTTTGTTCTGCTTGATCTGAAATGGAAGCAAAGGTACGAAACGTGCAGTGAGATTGTGACAGTGGAGTGAAAACAGGTGGTAGTGATGTGAATAAATGTCTCTTTTGTTACTGTTACTGCTTGCTATAACACAACAAAACAAAATCTGTAGCCACTTCATTAAAGGTGCTGTATGTAGTTTTGAGGGATGTTTTCAAGTCAGCATTGTGGAACAATTCCATGCTATATATGGAAATATAATATAAATCACACTAAGCTATGCTGTGGGAGAAACTGGGTCCCTGGGACACTGAAAAAAAGTTTACAGTTGGTGTTTAAAATTGCAGGGCCTGTGGTTTTGTTTACAAATATATTTACTACTCCACGAAGCGAGTTTTCTGTTTGATTTACAGTGCTTCAGAATTGTTTTTCTTTGAATTTATGATAAAATGAGATAGATAAATTGAAAGATTTGCATTATAGTAGAGGGCTCTGCAAATATAAACAATTATCCCTCTAAAAAATACATAGTGCACCTTTAAAGCTTTCACATGTGCTGTTCTGAACATGCTGTAGTGGTGCACAGGAAGCGATATGTTTTATGATTTCCACAGCAAAAGCATTTGAACTGGGTTACTAGCAGGAGCAGTCAACAGACCAAAAAAAAAAAAAAAAAATGCGA
>OMLB01005547.1:1963-12233 GCA_900302555.1 Myripristis jacobus
ATATAGATATGCTAGTGGGATGAAATAATTTCACATGTTGTTTAACTTGTTTCCAGATTTTTATATTTATTTTTTTATTTTTTTAATCAAGTGGTATTTTCTCGATCCTAGTGGCTGGTCTGTCTTACTCTGCCTTGTTTTAACAGATTTCTAAGTTGTTCCCGGAAAAAAATCCTGAAACAAGTGAAAGTATATTGGAAATAAGTGAGATTATCCCACCCAACGTTTTTATATTATTTTAAAGTAAAACATAGGTTTAAGATTGAATATGACTAAATGGCTTGTTAGAGCAGGACATGGACTTTCAGCAGTGGCAGTTTACTGTCTCATTTTGAGCGCTACAGACTTGCTTCCGACACTTGAGAAACTAATAAGTTTGTTGATCAAATAATGAAAACGGAGGTTTGATTGACAAAATATCAGCTGTATACCATCTTCCACATTCATATACATCTTTTTCTGTCAGGAAAACCAGTACAAATTTGCGATCGTGGCTCTGATGTCAGAAATGAGCCCACACTTTTCAGGAAGTAGTTCGTCCTGTGTACAGTGACAGTCCTAGACATCCCAGCATGCACTGCACCTAACGAGCAGTAGAAAGTGGGTAAAACAAGTGGGAAAACAGCATTTTATTGCCTTTCCGCCACTTCCTCCCTTCGCTTTTTGTTAAACACAAACAGCCGGTTACAGCCGAGACATGACAGCTGCATTAAAGTTAGATGGCGGTGAATTGTACGTTGGCCCTGCGTGATCACAGCGGAGCGTAAACAGAAACCGGACTCCTCCACATCATGCTGCGAGGCTGGCCTTCTGCCCAGTGTTTGGTAAACAGGGTCGGGGGGGGAGAACCTGTAAACACAACCTGGCCTGCAGAGCACCAGACCCCAGGCTAAATCTGCTCTGTCCCAACACGAGAAAGTTAAAGAAAAAGGAAAAAAAGACAGAAAGAAAGAAAACATCGTCAAATGGCCTGACTTGTGACGAATGATGTGCTGTAAAATAAAAGCAGCTGGTGGAAAGACACTTAAGCATCCTGCTGCAGGAGAAGTGCTGTTGCTTTGCTGAAATTTTACTAAAATGGAACCAAATGTAAAGTAAAATAAAATGTACTGTTTTAGAAAAGAGAACAGTGTTAAATGTGATCTTTTCCTTCTAAGTCGAAGTGTCTGAGGATTGCTTTAATTTGGGTGAAGTGGATTTGAAAAGACAATGACAAAGGGAAGATTCCTGCTTCTGATGCTCATGGACAACTGTCAGAATTTGCCAACTAAACTTGACGTGGGATTTTAAAAGTGCACTTCAGTAAAGTTAAAATCTCTGCCTTTAAAAAATACCCCAAAAGAACAGTAACTGGAGTAAATGTAACTAGTTACTTCACTCCTTTGTCTGTCAGTGATCATTAAGGCAAAACAGCCAGCAATCAAAACAAAATTCTATATTTCTTTCCTTAAAAGACCATATCATGTAATTCACAATGCTATTAACTAATACGTACACGCTACGTTTTGCTCTCATGTTTTTATATCAGGCTAAAAATGCAGCTGAATTGTATTTAGGTGTGTTTGTAACTGAAAGATACAACATCCGACGGTCAAGGAGGGACTTCCATACAATTCTTACTGTGTTAAATACGTTCTTGTGTTTGTTAGGCTTGCACATTGTGTCACATACAACTTTTAAAGCCTGGCGATTTCACTGAAGACCAAATTGGCAGAAGAGCAAAAAGGTTGTACCCCTGCTGCTAAATCCCAGTTTAAAGTTACCTGCTGGCTTACTGGTTGCTGCGTCAGCTCTGGTGGTGATGAGGGAGCTAGTGAGTAATCTCTCGTTTTCTTTTTTGTTTACACGCTACCATGAGGAAAACTTTCCAGTCATCATTCATGCATCGGTAAAGCTGGTTCCTTGTAGCTGCCACAACCTTAGGTGTTGGTACTTGTTTATACCTGTTTTGTAGCTATACTTACCTATTTTGAGGAGTTTCTGATTAAGAATGCATTCTGCACAAGCTGGAAGTTATTTTTTTAGCGGTCTTCTTGCTGACTTTGGCTGCCTGTGGAGTTTGGCTTCTTAAATCCGCTCTGAGGCACTTTGGGAAACACCTTGTTCCTGCTTTGCCATCCTGCTGCTGTAAAAGTGGAGCTCAATGAATGTCATAAACTGTAACCCAGAGAAGAGATGTTTTTACAGCCTAAATGACTGAGGAGCTAGATTGCATGCCTGTGGGTCGCAATGAATCATATCAGTCACAGTAAAACGTAGCTGAATGCATTGCACAAGCATGGCAGCAGAGCGATTTTAGGCCTCAGATCACTCACTTCAGTGTCTTAAGACAAAACCTCTTCATGTTTGTGTTCAGACCCTGAGCTTCTTGTTTCAAATGGAACACCTGAACAGTTTATTACACTGCATGTTGTAACACAGTAAAAATCTCTATTTTAACAAATCCTATAGACTCAAATTCAGTGATAAAATCTAGTTTTTCCTTCACATAGTGAAAAAAACCTGCCTTTTCAATGAGATAATTTGACTTGTCTCCAATGCAGTTTCACTTTCAGTATGTGGAAACAAGGCAGAATTAGGCACTTGACACTTGATTCAAGAAAATTCTGGAAACAAGTTGATTAGCATCAGACAAGTGTAGAATTATTTCATCCTGCTTGGTTTTTTTTTTTTACATTCTTTGAAGAAAAACAAGATTTGAACATTGAAGATGTCACTTAATGACTTGTTAACATGGAGATTTTTTAGATCAGCCGATATTTCTGGTTGCATGCCCTCTGGAGTTTCGGCTGAGGCTAAATGGTCCTGGGAACCAGCCAGTAGTTCTGTCGCTGTGACACGCAGCTCTCTGTGTGCAGAAAGACGACTATAAAAAAGAACAAAAACAGTCATGTTAGGTGAAGTAGCTGACGCTGCAGGCAAATGAAAAGACGACCACAGTTCATTTGCGCGAATTCACGTGTCTCCGATCCAACATGAAGGTGCATGCATTCCCCTCATCTAACACATTCCATACTGATCAAACAGGTCGCTCGCTCCTTCCCCATCCTATTCACTATTCCCATCCTATTCGCTCTTTTCTTTCATTTGCTGTCCCTCTGTTTCTATGTCTACTTTCTTCTTCTGTCTTCTTCCCATGTATTCATGTCACTACTTTGCTGAGCTCAGTGTTTAGTGTTTTTTTCCTCCATTCTTTTTAAAGGCCGCTTTAACCCAGGCAGTGTCGTGACAGCAGTATGTTGCCCGACCTGTCTGAGCAGGACCCGCAACGCTTATCCCTAATCTGCACAGGCCGCCCCGGGGCAGCAGGGCAGGATGATACAGCTGAGAAAGTCGCCGCTGGCCCGAGGGCAGGAGACAGTGAAAGGCATGAGGGGATGAACAGGCAGGCGGAGGACGCCTCTAAAGGCCCTGACTCTTCCAAAACTCTGGGTCGCAGCGGTGGATAGCCACAGCTCGGTGGAACGAGTTGTTGTTGTTATTTTACACTGAAAAAAATCTCCATCTTAGCAAGTCATGTTGTCTCATATTCAGTGGTGAAATCTTGTTTTTTGTTCAAACAAGGTAAAAAAAAATCTGCCAGTGGGATGTTCCCACTTGGATCCAGAATTTTCTTGAATCAGGTGTCATTTGTATGATCCCAGTGGGCTGATCTGCCTTATTATTCTGCCTCATTTCAGCATATTTATCATTTTTACCAGAAAAAAAAAAACCTGAGACCAGTGAAACTGCATTGGAAACAAGTGGGATTATCTCATCACACTCAGTTTTTTTTAGCTTATGTGAAAAAAAACAAGATTTTAGCACTGAGGATGAGACTAAATAACTTAAGTTGGAGGTTTCTCCAGTGTATTGCTGTTGCTGTGGTGAGCTGAAGTGTTGAAGTGTTAGTGTCCCGTCGCTGGTATGTACAATAACCTGTTGAAAAGATGTCTGTGATAGATAAATCAGATGAAAGATTGAGTGTTGAGAGTCACTTTTTCTTGAGACACGCAGCATGCATTGTTTATTTTGACTGGGTTTAGAATAGAGCTGCAACTAATGATTATTTTCGTTGTCAATGAATATGTCAGCGACTTTTAAAAATGTATCAATTAATGATTTAGTGTAAGAAGAGTAAAATAGTCCAAAGTGATCTCTTCAGATTGTTTCCTTAGTCTGACGAGCAGCCAAAAAAAAAACCCCAAAGTATTAATCTGATAATGATGTGAATTGAGAAAAGGAAGACCAGCTTTGCCTCTCAGTGATCCTAATGAGGCTGGAATCAGCAAATTTTGGGGTTTTTACTAGTTAAATTACTAAAATGGTTAATCTTATTGAAATTACATTTTCTGTCAGTGGACTACTAATCCTTTCAGTTCTGGTTTTGAATGAGTTTCAAAAGCCTCTGTGGGAAGAAAACAAAAAGGCTTTGAAAGCAGTCCAAGCTGCAAAGGACCTACTGTGTGACAAAATGAAAATCACTGAAACTGGAGTTGGGAGGTTTCTGGGCATAAGAGAGCAGTGATGCAGTGAGAGCAGTGATTCGCAGATGCTTGCCTTGCAGACAACTTGTTGGACTGGGATACTGGAATAGCTTAAAGGATTTTGTGAGAACTTGCTTTCAATGATTATAGGATTGTTATCTAGCAGGACCAATTGAATGACATATGTCGAAACAAGGTTATTAAGCCCACAAGGATCAAGAAAATGACACTTGATTCAAGAAAATTCTGGAAACAAGTTGATGAGCATGAAAATAAGTGAAATGATCTCATCCCACTGGCAGATTTTTTTTTGTTGAGATATGAGGAAATTTTAACACTGAAGATGAGACTAAATGACTTAAGATGGAGATTTTTTTTGCAGTATGTATTCTTGCATCTGCATCTCAGACTGTGTCTTAGATGACAAAAACAAGTGATCATCTGGTGCATATGGGCTTATCATATTTTCGATATTTAGAGCTGTTATCTCCACATCTTCAAGATGTGCCAAAGACTTACCTTGTTTTTAGTTTGGTTCTGTGAGTCATGTTGTAGAGCTGGCATTACTTTCTTTTCCAAACAGTGGCTATTGTATGTAGGAATGAAGCTGTAATGGCAGAATAAGTAACCGATATGAAACCTATTTTCAGATTCTTCTGTCATTATATCACTGGTGGGTTTCCTGTAAGACTGAGCAGAGACGACAGAAGAAGTTACACAGTAACTTCATGGCATAAAGATCAGGAGCAAGCCGCCACTTGTGTCTAATGATCCCTGAAGATCAATACTCTGATACGGTTTCAAGTTACCTGTCAGTGCTCTTTTGGTTTTATTCTTTTTTTTTTTATAGCCATGGTATGCGTCCCACTGGTAATGTCATGGTTTTGAGCAGCTCCTGTTGCATTTGAGTCCTTCTGTGTTTCCTGTCACATTGCTCTACAAGCAACGTCAGCCTGATGAGAAACACGAAAGCATGAAAGCACTTATTAGAAATGAATCAAGTGAACTGAAGTCGTGTGTACCTGCTTTGTTGCCGAAGGATGATGTTCCTGCAGCCTGAGGCCTGACATGGTTTAAGTTTGACTAATGATTTGACTTCCATGACAACACTGAGCTCATTTGCATCTGGTCAAGTGTCTGCTGGCAGCAGGCGCTCCGCTGTAAAGCAGCACAGTGATTGGAGATGGGGAGGAAAAAGAGCGATTCATGTCTTTGAACGGCTCTTTTCATTCCTAGATGTGGTTGAATACCTCAAGACAGAGGAATTACTTTTTTCCCTCATCTGCAGTGTAGTATGGATTTCATATTAAAAGATCATACCATTAATTTTTAATGTCTTGCCTGTTTACTACTATTTCCACCACATTTTAAATTGCAACAAACAATTTTGCAAATCATGCAGTGGTACTGCAGATTTCACAAAGGATAATCAAAATCGTCTCAAGCAAAACCTGCAGGATGGTGGACATGAGGACAGCATTCATGAAGCGCAGACACCCCCCTTCCACCAACATGAACTTGGTGATAGTGCTGCTCTGCAGGTGGTTCAATTTGCAAACCTCCAAAGAACTGGTTTGCTTTTCCACAGGCTAGAGAGAGTCACGTCATTACATCCCTGTATACATCTCTCCTTGCTGCTTTTTTTTTTTTTTTAAAGCGGTCTTGGTTCTAGACCAGCAAAGTGTTGTTGCTGCTCTCAGTTTGTCTGTCCTGAGAGCTGGATCTTAGCCTGTAGAAAATCAAAGAACTAGTTTGAGATTAGGCATTGGCTCCAAACTGTCCCTGACTCTTTTGTGGAAAAAAAGGGTCACACACTTCCCGCTTTCACAACTGAACAGCCATGAACCCTTGCTGACTTTAATGGGGACATGCATCAAGGATTGGACCTGCGTCTCACTCCCTGACTGACATGTACAAGCCCTTCTCGTGTAATGTCCCTCCCCAATAACCTGTTTAAAAACAGGGAACACATAAAGGCAAAGAACTAAGAAGGCATTTCATGGGGGCTCTGCAGTCAAAATTTTCCATGTTTTTTAAAATTTTGTTTTGTTGCTGTATTTGTATCGAATGGCCCTGCGTCCCGTCTCTCCTGCTCCTCCGTCTCTGTCAGGGCATGGTTTTAAAGATGGGAGGTTAATTTCCACCAACCCTGCCAGAGAAATGTGCCCGGGACATCTGCAGGTCTAGTTCTGGTCCTGCAGTTCAGTGGGTAGAGTGTGGCTTTACTCTTGTCAGGGTATAAAACAGCAGAATGACACTAAATTGTTAAATTCTGACTGAAAAATTCATTTTCAGGGTTAGCAGCTTTCCAAAGTCACAATGAAGCAGCATTTTGAGAGTATTTTCGTTTCCTGAATGTGATGTATTTATTTCCTGTTGAAACAGGATGCTTAGGTAGACATCAAGCAGGAAGGGATCATTCAAAAACATATTACAATACAAAATCAGTTAAAGAAAGGCTTTTTTGATGGGAAAGGCTGGTGAAGGGGGTAGGACCTTAAAAGAAAGGTTTTGGCTAGGCGCTATTCAGTAGTCAGGAAATAGTATATGCACATTGCAGTTTGGCATCAGGCCATATGACTGGCTGATATCTGATATTTAACAAAAGGTTGCACAGATAGATACTGTGTTTTGGCAGAGACTGTCCTTACTTTGTACAAACCTGCAGAGAAACACTGGAAAGCCCTGCTTTGAGTCATGCTGATCTCTGCTGTGTTTGGTCATCATCATGCCTCCACCAGACAGCACATCCAGTCACATCCTGCTGTTTCCCAACGGCTGCAGTCTGCAACTTCAGCCTCTCAAGCCTTTTAAATCACTTTAATGATCATCACTGTTTACCTGTCGTTCTCCATGTAGCCTCGGCTGTCTCTCCTGAAACAAACAGAGGCTTAAGTCATTTTGTGGGGAAAAAGAAATCATCAGCAGACATTCATCATTCAGTATTTCTAAAAATCTAGAGGATTCATGAAGCGAGTGTGATCACTTTGTCAGCCAAGGACAGCCCCACCTGTTGTGCTTTTAAAACGTGCTGCAATTTGTTGTATTTTTGTGTTTTCTCAGAACAAAACACCTCAGATAGAGGGAGGCTGGGCTTTATGTTATAACTAATAGTTTTATGTGTGACAAAGTAATAGTTTGTCTGGTGTATTGTTTTTTTGTTTTGTTTTTTTAAAGAAAGATCAGTATCTGTCAGTGTCTGTCAGTATCAGTATCTGTCTTGAAAAAAAATCCTCAAATGAATACTGGATGGATTAATTTGGTAGAAAACTCTGGTTCTTTATTCTGTCTGTATGTTTTCTAATAGTATTCCTGTAAAAATATAAAACAGCAGTTCTGAAGGTGAATAGGGTGACGTAATTCTATTTCTATGAGAAATGCATTAATAACTTTGATGGTAGTAATTACTATTTGCTGGTAGATCTTCTTAGTTCTCCAGCCAATATGGCGGATGGACTAAAAAAAGTTGATTTTGGACACCGAGTGAGGCGCTGACTCTTCTGTGGTTCGGGATTTGATCTCTCCACACTGCAGACCTGTGCCGTCATGTGACTGTGAGGTGTTTTGGATAAAAGCGTCCGCCGGTGGCATACTTTATACCCCCCGTTTATAGCCCTCCCCCCGTCCTCCTTGTCTTGTCCACCAGTCACTGTCCTAGAAGCTGAAACAGGCCTTCCTATCTCTCCCATCAGTGGCCATAAAACAGCCTCATGGTCTCAAAGGTTCTGTTGTGCTCGACCAGCGCTGACCCTGCGAGCGTGATTCTTGCACCCTTGGTTCACAGCGAGCAGACGAGCGACCCGGACACACTACGAGTCGATCCTCTCTCTGCATTCCTGACGGCCATAAAAGAGGGAATTAGTTTGCAGAAGCAGCCATTTGTTTTGCAATTAGCAGGGGAAGAGGCCTGTTGGAGACGGATGACCTTTCCTAGCTCTAAGGCTTCTGGTGCTTGTAGAAGAACGAGAAAGATCTTAAACTAAGAAAAAAAAAAGGATTTTACTCAAGGAAAAGGTTCAGTTCCTCTCTGTGAAACTGGTTTCTTTTATATGCCCCGACACGGGTTATTTTCAGCCACCGTGATTTTGGATATACTGTATTTCGTTACCTGTTGCGTTTGGAAAGTTTATAATTCCCTCTGTTTGGAAATTATCTAGCAGGAGACTGCTACGTAATTTGTCTGGAGAGACAGTAACAAATCCGTGCCTTGATTATCTTGATTATCTTGATTATCTTGATTATCGAGTGGCTTTAGCAACATGGATCCCTCAATGAATTACAAAGTGCAACAAATGATACTATGTAGGCTCAGGTGGTATCTCCCCAGACTTTCATCGATGTCTGGACAAGCTCGGTCCATAGTTGTGGATATCCTTCAACACAGCAGAGGCTCTTTCATTTGAGAATGAACTACCCACGTATGTCCTTATTACTGAAGGAAGGTAAAATGTTTAAAGGTTAAGGCCTAACAGGTGATTTGCTTCCCCCCTGAGCTCAGATTTTCACGCTTTAAAGGAGTACAGAAACACAACAAAAGAACAACAAATTAAAAAATAATAATAATAAATAAAAAAAAAAGAAGGGCCAAGCCTTGCCAAAGGCTAAGCCTTTCAAGGATGTGTATAACAAGGGCTGGAAGTGGAGAAACCCCCTCCCCTCACTTCCCCATTACCCAGAAGGCTGCTGATAAGAGACTGTTTCTTATCAGGCGAAGGGATTCATAGCAGAGCAGTTGTACATGTTCTCCAATTATTAACCGAGTCAGTCTTGGCCCTCGGCTGCTCTCCTCACTCTTTACTCACAGGCAGGGATTTTGGGCCCCGTTAAAGGATATCACTTGGGGCCCCACCACCCCAAGCCCTGGACCTGAGCTGTAAGCGTACATCCAAAAATCAACCAACCTCTTCAAAGCTTTCAGTGCATCTACCTTTACAGGATTTCAGCTCTCTTGCAGTCCCAATACTTACTGTCCAAAACTGACTGAAAATGAGCTGTCTAATACTTTACCACAGTATTTATTACAAAACTATCTGATACCAACAACAAATTTAAAGGTGCATCAGCTTTCCAAGTAAAAAGCATACAAAGTGTGGTAAACATATAGTAAGGACACAAAATAGGCTCTGTAACAGTGCCAGCATGGTGGTAGTCTTTCATAACATGCTGTCCACGGCTTCTTTTTCAGCACCCTGATTATATTTGCTCTTCCCTTTGTCCCGCTCTGGTCGCTGTGCTCCTCGCCTCACTTGCTCCCTCCTCATCCTCCAAACATCTCAGTGTCTCTCACCATCTCACTTCCACTCTCCTCTCCGAACCCCCTCCAACTTCATAACCTAAAGAAGCTCCTCACTCTGTCGTCTGCATAAGGCATAGACTATGTAACGTATCCAGTGTAATACCAATCATCATCACAGTACATACAAACCCCAAATTTATAGCTCCAGCTTCTTCAACACTTGATTTTTGATTTTGATTTTATTTATTTGCACATATAAAACAAAGCAGCAGAAACACAACAACAGAAAAGAAGGAGGTCATGCAGGTGAGATGAAATAACTCTCTAGAGGCTTACAGAAGAAACCTCTCCTCGATAATCATGGTGCATTTGTGGCCAAAAAAAAAAAAAATCACCTTTTTGATTTGTTTTGTAAATGTGGTGTAAATGTTGATTTATACCTCAGCTGTCTCACTCCCTTATTGACCCCCCCACCTACACACACACACACACACACACACACACACACACACACACACAGGGCCGGCTCTGTGCATAGGCAGTTAAGGCTAGCCTATGGCGCCATCTG
>OMLB01005553.1:7886-33858 GCA_900302555.1 Myripristis jacobus
CCCAACGTCCTCAACCCCCACACACACACACCCTGAGGCCCTCACCCTGTCTGCCCCCAACAACCACACACACACACACACACACACACATACACACACACATTATTCTGCGACAGTTTTGGCCTTCCCTTGGTTTGTCAACAGTCAGATACCTTCACAGCCTCCTAAGTTAGTCATTTACCCACCATGCATTTCAAACACTGGTAGGCTTGCACATAAACTACTGCTCTATTCACTCTCTAGCTTCTCTCCACACATTTTCTTTCTTTCTTTCTGTCTTTCTTTCCTTCTTTCTTCACTTCTTTCTCCCCCCATTCATTTTTGCAGTCAAGGAAACAGACACGTCTAATTAAGTCAATGGACTGATGAGGATGTTTAATTAGTAGCAGCATGGCACCCAGCGCTGCACTGCACTGCAGCTGGGCGTCTCTGAGAAAGGAAAACACACACACACACACACACACACACAAACACACACACACAGGAATTGATCTGCACACGAACCCACACACACAAACAACTCTGTACACTCATTCACACGATCTCTCCCTGTCTCACACATATTGCACATTCACATTTGCGCACGCACTCACACCAGAACATACACACACACACACATTTGCGGGCAGAAAACCCATGCGTGAGCATACACACGCACATTCATTCAAACATATGCAAGCCTCTTTGATTCACACACTGAGTCAATAGAATCCAAGGATAAGATGAGACAGTCACATGAAAAGGCCTCAAAGAGATTACCAGAGAGAACACACACAGACACACAAAGAGACTGTTATCGCTTCTGTCTGTCCATTAAGCTTAGTCTTTGTCAGCATTGTATGTTTTCCAGTGTTTGCGCCCCTGAGCATACAGCTGAGTGTAGGGAGAGTCAATAGCACATTAAGACAGGACGTGAGATAATGAGGAGCTAGGACTGACAAAAGCCACTGATCAATAGCCCTGATCAGAGCTGATCAGCCACTCAGATACTAACAACAGTCCCCAGGCTGCGCTGCCTTGGTGTTGAAAACATGCTGTTGTGCAGTACCTCTCTTGACCTATAGAGGACACTGGTGTTCAAGAGCCGCATCTGAATGTGACCTGTAGTCTTTGGACACTGACATGTGCTATGATGTCTTCACCAGCAGTATGAGGCAATGATGCAGCAGAGCCAGTTTTTTACCTATTTCCAGAAGAGGGTTTACCCAACTTTTAAGCATGGCATAGATATTTATTACATTTTAATAGTGGCAAACATATCGTATAACAGTGGTCTAACATCAAGTATGGTGGATACAAGATTACTTGAAAACGCGTTAAGGCCAGGATTGCAGGCATGAATGCGTTTTCCCAAAACTTTTGGAGTGTTCTTGATTTTCAGCAGTAAGTAACAGTGTATCTGGGGAGATTTGTTCTGTATATCTGTCTGCCGCTCTCAACAAAGTCAAACAAATGAGAGGAAAAAGAAAAAGCCAACTTGAGCTGAGCGACAGGCAGAAAAAAATGCGACTCATGGGGGAAGCTGACGCTGCTGCCGAGTTCACCGAGGACAGAAATGTGTCGTGTGCAGCCGCTTTCCAGCTTAGTCCTTGCGTCCTTGCTTGTGTACCACACATTTAAAAAAAAGTTAGGTGTTTTCACACAGCGCCACTTT
This sequence comes from Myripristis jacobus, assembly GCA_900302555.1. Lineage (NCBI taxonomy): Eukaryota > Metazoa > Chordata > Actinopteri > Holocentriformes > Holocentridae > Myripristis > Myripristis jacobus. The sequence continues at coordinate 9,541 of OMLB01005553.1, forward strand.
GCATATGAAAACACCCAGTCAACCTCTTCCTGCCGTCTTCTTCTTTTGGGCTCCACTCTCACAAACATGGGAGAGCAGCGGCGCTGGGGAAGTGAAAAAGGCTTATTAAGGAGGGGGACGAAGAAGAGAAGAGCCTCTTATTATGAGTCAATACACTCTGATGATGCAGGACGTGAAGGACACACACTGTGATGGGCTCCTTTCCATAATTTGCATATGACACGAAAGGAGGAGGGGAAGGAGCTGGATGGAGGGAACAAGAGGGAGAAAAGTTAGGTGCACTACTTGCTTCTAATCTACCTCTTTGCATAATTTCATACCAGCTCACAGCGTGTCCTCGTTTTGTGTGCTACACAAAGGAGCGAGAACGAGTGTGCCGTGAAGCACGACACCTGCACACAAACTCACCAGCATGCACACACACACACACGCTCTTCCCTTTCTCCTCCATCATATCCCTCACACCGAGGAAACGGAACAACAAGTAGGGCAATAAGTGGCAGGCTTGTTCCCACAGCGCAAACACTGGGTGTAATTAAAAGGGAAAGAGAGATAGGAATAGGGAATACAGAGAGAGGAGGCGGCTTGGTGAGTTGGAAGGATACAGAGGGAATAAAAAAATTAGGCAGATGCTATTTTCTTACTTTTTTTATTTAACAGATTTTTTTTCTCAACTTTCTCTCCATCTTCTCTTTTCACCTTGCGGTATCATTTCCCTCTCTTGTTTTCCCTCTCTTCCAATCTACAACTGTCCTCTCTCATCAGCTGTCAAACTTTACGCCGCACTGTTCTCGTACCTGACTCCGTAGCACTAAATGAGGGGAACGTAAATGTGCATTGTATGCTGTGTGAGTTTCAGAAATGATCGTGTCTGGAAGAATGGTGATAATGCAAGCTACTGAGGCACCCTTAGCCCCCTCAGACACAGGGCGTGGCACTGCACAAAACACAAAAACATGGATGACTACTACGCAGGAGCCTCCGGAAGAATGCATCATCGCAAAGTGACGGATGAGCTTAAAGACTGAGCCGACAGGGGGTCAACAGTGGGTGGGAAATAATACGGGATTTATCAATAAACAAGCCTGTCTGGCAGCCGTGACCCCACGCTATAATTAATGTATATACCAAGAGAAACGGGGGGAGGGGGTCGATGAGGTGTAGGTGGTGTTAGGTGACATAAAAGTGCCATTTGGTGACACGAGGTACTAACTTGTGGACCTTCCCTGAGGCCAGCCCTCAGCTCAGGTGGTGGGCTTGATGAACGACTGGAGATGTGTGTGTGTGTCCCGGTCAACAAAGCTGATGCATCATCCTGTCACCCTCACACACACACACACGGACCATCCTCTCTTGTGCTATGTAATGGCGTCATTAATATCTCTAATGGGAAACAAACACCCGCACACCCCCTATGTGCAAACACACACACACACACACACAGAGCAAACAAGGACTTACCTATGTGCCAAAAATTATTTTCACACAACCCTGTCGGCCTGGAAATTCGAGCATGAGCCTAGAACAGCGTTCAGAGTTTAGAAAATTCCTGCGCAAACTCTTCACCTCAGATCATTTTCCTTAAAACGGAGCTGCCTGAGTGACAGGTTGCCGGTGATTTGAGGGTGTGGCCATGCAAATGTGCGCGTCGAACGCTCTTCCCCAGTCAGAGTCAGAAACTCAGACGCTACCTCTGTGAAACCCACGTGCCCCTGTGTTGCCAGAGGGAAAAACACAGCCAAACTCATATTTAATTCAAGCACCGCTGGACTCAAAGTGTGAGGCTGCAGCAGTCGAACACTGGTAACAAGCTGATGCTGAAACTTGCAACAGCTTATCAGTTTAGGCACGGCAAAGCTGTGTGTGCTTTGTTGTATGCTGTGCAGGGACAGTGTGCTGCACTGGTCTCTCATGGATAACAGGTTTTAAAAGCATAGCTATTAAGTGTACATATTGACTGAAGTGTCACTCTTGACAATACCAAAATATAGCTTCAGATACTGCAGCTAAATGTTCAAAGCTTAAAACATGTCTAATATAAAGTGTATTATATAACTGGGCAGCTATGGTTATATAAGTTCATCTTAGGCCAAGTAATCTGATTGAAGCTGTTTTCCAGCCATGTTGATAATTCCCATTCTTTATAAAAAATGGAACTGGCGGCTGTTCTAACTCTTGTGGTGACCGGGGAGCTAGTTAGCGATCTTTCTTGGTCCTGTATCCTGTGTTTTTTTTCCTGTTCTTATGCATGTGGACCCAAAGTGAAGGAAACTTTTCAGACAGCAAGTATTTGTCTGTGCTATTATACCAAAGGCATCATGGTTATATTCATAATGACTGTAAAGAAAACCCTCTTTTGGGTATGTGTAACAGACGTGCATGGTGTCCATTAGAGGACCATGCTGACTTTTTGAGACTTTGGCCTGTCACTGCAAAAACTATTCATCTAAACAAGTCATTAAGCCTCGAATTCAGCCTTAAAATCTTGTTTTTGTTAAAACAAGTGAAAAAATCTGCCAGTGGGATGAGATAATCCCATTTGTTTCCAATGCTAATCAACTTGTTTCCAGATTCCTCGAATCAAGTGTCATTTTCTTGATCCTACTGGACTGATTTGCCTTATTCTGCCTTGTCTCAGCATAATTATACATGTTCAAAATTCTTATTCCACCTTATACATATTAGAAAACAACTTAAACTACATTTGAAAGTATAACAAGTATGATTATCTTTTCCCACTGGCAGATAGTTTAAGAAAAACAAGATTTCAACAGTGAATATGATACTAAATTATTTGCCAACATGGAGCCTTTCTGCAGAGTGGTTCCCTTCCCAAATATGTGGTGAACGATGGGCGCCAAAATCCGTATCAATCTTGCAGATAGCTCTCTCTGTCTTCAGCATATAACGTGTTCAGTAATTGTGGGTTGTAGACATTATCCTAAAAGAACAATGACCAATGGGCCAAACTCCCAAAAAGTTGGTGTAGTCTTTTAAAGCCATGTTGTTGTTTTTGTTCTAACAAAAGCTCGACTTTAATGAAGGCCATGCAGTAGTTTTCCCCTCTGTTGACCACACTGAATTATCTCTGGCAGGGTTTAAGTACCCACAGTCCTCGACGACGGAGGCACGCACAAAGAGCAGAAAACTAATAGCTTGATGCCACAGCCTTTAATACTTTGCTCCTCCTTTCAGAGTATAGAGGTTTGAAAGTTAATAACTACCCTCAAAAATGATATTACACTATTACTTTGCTTGTAGCTCATCTGCAGCCTCAGCGGAGGAAGAGGGCCATGTAACCAAGCTCAGCGATTTCCTCCTGTTCCCCCTTTGCTTCCTGTCTCCTCTTTCCAGTCCCGTCCCGTTTCTCCCTCATTCAGTTCCTGTCTATCTTCCTCATGTCTTCCTAATCCTATTTCTTTCTCTGCCACTTCACATTTTTGCCAACTGCAGACACCAGGCTTTTAAAAAGTATTAAAAAAAACACACACACAAACTTTCTGTTGCCCTTTGCTCCCAAGAATACTCGGCCCCAAACTTAAAATTAGTCCAATTTACTCCTGTAGCTGCTACATATTTTATAATCTGACTTTAAAACCTTCCTTACTGGACATTAATACAGCCTCAGCCTTGCCCTGCCCCCTGGGGATTAAATAAGTCAAGGCATAAGGCAGACAGAAAGTTAGAGATGGAATATTCAGCAGCAGTTTGAATGAATAGAGCACTTTGTCGTTTAGCGTCTACTTGGTCTCAATTGCTACCAATCTAATAAGGAAGCCTTGTCTCTGACAGCAGGGAAACAAATGTTGCTGGAAAGCACGGACGCTAAAGGCGCATTAGCATTTATGCATTTTAATTTGTAAGTGAACAGGGTGGGCTCACTGCGCATGCAAGAGCCTTATGACTAATTAAGCACCAACACTGCCACCAAAAAACAAATTTTAAAGTCTTTTGCTCCCTGAAACCCGGTAAGTAAAGTTCCACTGACATTAGATTTCAAAACCCCCTTTAAGATTCATCTGAAACATTTATTAGTAGCTAAAACGGTTAAGATTGGTGCCTTTATCCTCACATGTGGTCATCACTTGTGGTTGGTGCGTTACAGAAAGAGGTGTTCTGGTGACTGGCACGTTAGACGGGGGAACAAAAGTCCCCCGGGCATCCCGCAGCAGCAACAGCAGCATGTACGGAATAAAAACAAGAAACCAGCTAATTAACATGAGCAGCGATAGCCTACAGCCGCCATGACTGAACAGACAAAGAAAAGAGCCCCATTTTACATCACATTATATCAAAGGAAAATCTAAGGAATGTCACAGTACTGGACACACCATTGGACAAACAAAGAACTCTGGGAAGAGTAGTTCAAAACCACCACAGCAAAAAGCGTCAAAGATGTTGCCAAAATCAAATGAAATGAGAAACTCTAGGATCACCACTTCAAATCTGCAGCTCACATTCGTGGTTTTGTCATTGATGTGGCCGAGGTTTGTCCAAAGCCACAGGACTTTATTTTACATTTTAGTAGAGATCCCAAGGTTTCCAAAGATACCAAACATGTCCTGCTGATTTACAAGGAAATGATTAAATGTATTAAATGATGCAGATGAAATCTAGATAATTCATTAGACAATGGCCCTAATGTCTTTGGTTTGAATATTTCACTCAATATAGGAATGATTTAGCCTCAAAGAAGCATTGCAACCAGCAGATACAGAATATGTATGTGACATTGCTGTACTATATGCAAATAAATATATTTTTCTAACTCTGAAGCTATGTAGGTAGAGAAAATTCAGGAGAACATCAGAGTTCAAGGAGTTAAACATCATTGAAAGGCATTTTTTAGAGAGAGTATTTGGCAAAGAAATTTTGTTCCAATATGAGGTTAATAATAGATGATTTAATCCCATCACCCACAATGCCTCAGCCTGCCTGGTGATCACACCGTCCAACCGGACATAAAAACACACTTTAAGCTTCCATTTCCCTCAGGGTGATCTGATCTGATTGGATTGTTTATCTCATGCAAATCTGACATCACAGGGACCTGAAGCCTGCTGTGCAGTGTAGGAGGGCCCGACACAAAAAACACCCATCAGCACGCACAGACACCACATATACATGAACACACACTTCAGTGCTCACACACTCACAGAGGTTAGGAGCTCCAAGACGAAATCGTAGTTTGAGGCGAGTGAATATTTCACTTTCATGTGAAAGGTGAAAGTTAAAAAAAAAGGAGGTGAGTGGGGACTGAAGTAAATATCAGCAGCGTTTTGTGGGTAAATTGGGCAGGACGAAAATGAATATTTGATTTTCGTGCTCTTCCTGAGAATGTTATAAATATTCAAGCAAGGGCAAAGCCTCAAGAGCTTCCCTTCCTGAGATGAGACACCGAGCATGTGCCAAGTCAAGCATACAGCTGTACACATGCAAATGGATCCACGTGCACACACACACACACACACGCACACACACACACACACACACACACACACACACACACACACACACACACACAAACACGCACACACACTCACACACACACACAAGCACATACAAACACATCTGGTGATGAAAGTACAAAAACAATCCTCAAATTGGAGATTTCCGCCTTCTTTTCACTCAAATAAACACGATTGTGTACCCGCTGATAATAACACATGCATGAATGCATACTAAAATAAATGAGCACACATACACACACAGACGCACACACACACATTCGCACGCACCTTCCTTTCAGTGCCTCCCGGAAGTTTTAAAAGGTGAAAGCTATATCAGAGCTGAGAAAAAGGCTCAGCTGGTTCCCGGCTCATCCACTTGATGCTTGCGGTCAGGTCAGTCAGCTCTCGTCATCCCACAAGTGTGAGTAATGGGAGGACTTGTACCTCAAGAGATCCAGAGTCAAGCATTATGGAGATGAGAGAGCATGGCATTTCGGGCAGCACTGTCAGACACAGTACAGTGTTTACCTTGGGGCTAGACTGATATATGGGGTTGAGTCAGTATTGGTCCTTTAATAAAACTCAGATATGGGTCAGTCTGAGTGGTCCACTGGAGGAGGTGAGATGTAACTTTTATTCAACAGCATCAGAGGTGGCAGTCTGTAAAACGGATAGTGAAACCTGCCTGGGGGAGGGGCGTGGTGCCCTCTACTGTCAGGGAGGTAAAAAGGGACAACTTGATGTGATATATAACACTATTACTTCGAGTCAATTTTCTGGTATACGAGATGGTGGGAAGCCAAAATCATGATTGAAAATAAAAAATCAATTAATTGTAGAGCCCTATCCACAAAATGAAATTGATTAGTCCCCCATAACACCATCAACAGGCCACAAAGTCCCCAAACTTCAAGCAGACAGTGCCACAAAAAAACAGTCACACCTGCACGCCTTGCACCGATCACAGGGGACATCAAGGTCCCAGTGAGTTTTGATGTGTGTGTCTGTGAGTGTGTGGTGCCTGGGAGAGCCGCTCACCGCAGGGGCCTGAGGGTCCTCAGCAGCCTCAGCACCCGGAGCATGCCCAGGATCTTGGTCCCGGAGTTGGAGATGAGCGACACGAGGATGTCAATGACGGAAATCAGCACCAACATGCCGTCCAGAATGTTCCAGCTGCTCCTCAGGTAGGCCTTGTCCCCGAAGCACCAGCCCAAAGCTACAATCTGCACACAGGAGGGACGTAGAGGGTTTTGATAATAACAATAATAATAATGCATTTATCTATATAGCATCATTCAAAACACAGTTATAAAGTGGTTTACAATAAAATAATTAACATTAAAACACAGGAGATTTAGAAGGGTTTGGACGAGCTGGATGCATATAAAGTATAACAAGTGAAACTGCATTCTAGCACAGACATTATAATGATATATCTGTCTCAAAACCACAAAGGGCATTTCTGCAAAGGCCATCGACCTATTTTTGCTTAACTGGCTGCAGATTTATTTGATGACAGGACATCTTTTTTTTTTATTTATTATGTATACATTTTTTCTTAGATTAGATATTGTCGTTAAAAATCTATGCACAGAGTCCCTCATGCGCAGCCTATTTACTTTGTAGTTTGACTGTTTATTTTGAGATTGGCAGCTATGAATATAAAAGTTTTCCACAGCTCATTTCTCATTCTATAGATATCTCATTTTTTATTCTGCCTATAAAGCAATTTGCATTCCAGAAAATAACACACTGATGTTTTTCTTTTTCTTTCTCCTCCTTTCTTTCTTTCTTTCTTTCTTTCTTTTAGCTCAAACTTATTAAATCAGGACAAACAATGCAAGACAACTTTGTGTTTTTTTCTTACTTTCCGCATTGCTAAACACCTACTGCAACTCAGCAGATAAGAGAGACAGACAGCAGACAGAGAGAGGGAGAGAGAGATGAAATGAGACAGGCAATGATAGAAGGCATGATTTGCATATGTTGTGGCTCATTGATGCATAAAAGCACACGTATAAATAGCATGGTGGAGGATCATCAAACGGGCCCCCACAGTCCTGACAGCTCTTCCTGACTCCTCACTTCCTGCATGCAATGCTAATTAAAGTGGTAATCCTCAAAATCTGCAGTTTTACATTTTTGGCCACATCTCTGGTGATAAGCAGTCATTGCCAGTCCGTGTGTGTGTGGGTGTGTGTGTGTGTGTGTGTTTATGGAGGCCCTAAGTCTGTTAGCTCTGCAATCACATCGGGACCAAAAATAGAGATTGAGGCTTTCAATGAGTGACACCCATGAACTTTCTTCCCCTCCGCCTCCACTCGCTGCTGCCCACGCCGGCATGGACCTCCATTCAGAGCTGGGCAATTTGAATACTGGCGAGACAATCCTCTGCTTAGCATTATGAAACAGCCTGGAGTGTGTGTGTGTGTGTGTGTGTGTGTGTGTGTGTGTGTGTGTGTGTTTGTGTGTACTTTGCATGTGTCCGCACTGTTTGTGTCTCAGTTTCTTGCTCTGCATCCATTCTCTCTTTCCCCTGTTGTGGTTATGGCTCTGTTCCAGTGATTGACCAATAAGAACACAGCACTCATAATGACATGCAGGTGAGACGGTGTGGATGTATGCAGACACGAGGGACGTCACAAGAATCGACTCAACAATCTCACTCAGGTGCGAACCGAGACCGCCCTGAAGAGGTGGTCTCGGTACGCTACCATCGAACTCTGGTGCGCTCCGTTTGTGATGTGAGCGCGGCCAGACCTCGATCCACCCCAACTGCCAACAACATGTATTACAACATATATGACAGTCTTCTATAATAATGTTATTTATAATAGTACACTGTATATGCTCTATTATGTGTGTGTTAAGATAGCCTGCTACCTGACAGGATTTCCTTCTGGATAAATAAAATATTCATCTAGAAGAAGGAAGCTCTTTCCCAAGTCCACATATCAAAAACACATATTGTTTTGCATACTAATTCTTATAACTTTGTTTTTCTTCAAGACCATGGGCATAACTTCCCTAGTCGTTCATCGGTACCTGCATCTGAAGAACACTTGACAGTTCAGGAGGATTAATCTGGCCTCCACCTGAACTGTCCTGATATTTGACTTCAGCATATCCAGTGCATTTACACATTTTCAAGCCACTTCATTTTCAAACTTTATCATTTGCTGAGAGTGATACAGATAATATGGTCACTACTAACAAACCGCGTACTTGTTGTGTTTCCGTTGTTCAAGTTTATCTCCTCACTTTTCAGCGCTTTCATTTTTCCGGTCAGTAGTCATGGAAACATGACGCATGCCAGTGATGTGGTGTTTGGACCAGAGTGAAAACAAACGTGTGTGAATGTGAACCGTATTGCTGATCAGGCACGCCGCTTTTCACCAAATGTGCAGTTGCAGAGTATAATTGCTAAGGGGCCACAGGCTACAGCAGGGGCTCCCAAACTTTTGTATGCCAAGGACACATGAGCAATAGACCATAATCCAAAGGAATCCCTGCTGATTTTTTTTAGTTTTAGGTTTGCAGAATTCAGCAGTTGATATCTTACCTTTACTGTCATTTCGGCCACGAATATCGCCGTGAAAATGTAGTTGGATAACGTCAGGAAGATTCTCTCCTGCAGAGGCAAAAGAGGGAAAGAAAGATGGATACAGATAAGAGAGAGAAGGAGAGACATGAGTGAGTTGAGGTACATGATACTAGCTTTGGTGACCAAATGAAACAAAACTTTATAAAACCAACATTTAACCAGCGTAACATGTTTTCTCATGTTTAACCACGTACCTGCCCACTCTCTGGGCCAGTTGAAGTTTTTCACCTGTGTCTCAGTTGGTGCACAAAATAGCATTTTAACTGAGGGAGATAATTTACTCCTACACTGTATATCTGTAATCATCTGTGTACAAACATCACAATTTCCCCACTAATGATGGCTGGCATAAACTAATAGGTTTTTAAGTGCTGCAAAAAATATGCAGACAAGACATTTAATCTTGTATTCAGCCTACTTTTGTGAAGAAATCTGCCAGTACGGTGGGCTAGTCTCCCTTTTTCCAAATTTTTGTGAATATATATATAGATACTTTTTTTTTTTTGGTTACTAGTATCTGATTGACTGAAAATGGTATCAACTAAGCTGAACTATCTTGCCTGTTTACTGGCAGAAAATTTTGCTTGTTTTGAGAAAAACAAGATTATAATGCTGAATATGAGACAGAACACCTTATTAATTTGAACATTTATGAAGACAAGAAAAATAGCATTTCATCATTTCTTGTATTTCCGTCAGAGAAAGGCAGCTGTTCCAGAAAACAAGTGGTATATTTTTGTTTTCTTGGGGGCTCAAGCAGCCCAGTACACTGTGAAGACCAAGTTATTAGTCTCACATCTATACCCACTCACATGCTGTACTCTGCTCCCCATGTAGCTCCCATAGCTCCTGCTGCCTGGGGCAGCATGGCTCAGCGGTGTGTGTGGAAGTGGGAGAGGATGGGAGCCTGTTTACTAAGCTAAACAAGGACTGAGGAGAGAAAACAAGCAGGCTAGCAGGAATGAGATTCTCTCACTGACCGCTTATTTACCCTACTTCCCTTGTGTCTGGGGAGACAAGACCCTCTCCTGCTTCTGTAAGTGTGTGTACGCATGTGTGTGTGTGTTTATGTGTGTGTAGGTGGTTGCCTTTCCCATGACCTTCTGCTACCATCACACACGCTCTGAAAAACACAAACACACACGCGCCACACACACACACACACACACTCACACACACACACACACACACAGAGATGGCAGTCCTGCAGACTTGTGACTTATTCCTGAAGTCTCTGGGAATGTGAGCCATGACATCACTGGGAAGTGCTGCAGTTTAGAGGGTTTATAAATTCCAGGCTTGACAGCGGCCATTCCGATCCTCTGCGAAAGAGCCTTCATGCTTTCATTCATTATAAACGAACAACCGGCATGCAGTATGGAATGAGAGAGCGGCGGGGAGAGGCAGAGGGCAGAGAGAGGGATGGAGAGAGAGTGGAGTGAAAATACATGTCTGCACACAGGACACAATTTCACCAGGCACACTTCACCTCCATTCATTCTCAGTGAGAGGTAAACAACTGTGTTTGCGTGGCATGATGGGTAGGTGGCAATGCAAACCAGGTTTACCCGACATGATGAGAAAATTATTACTAATATCACGCAGCAGGAAACCAGTCACATAAAGTGGGTGATTTGCTGGTCCTCTTTGTGTGTATTATTAGTGGAGGTAGGCTTTCAAAGGTTTCTGGACCCCCATTTATACATTTTTTGTACTGTAACAGTCTGTAGCAATAAATCATAGTGGAACTGAACTAATTACTCATTTAGTTGAAGGTTCCCTGGAAGGAGCCCTGGATGTCCCCTGAACCCCACTTTGAAAAGCTCTTGCCTAGAATCCAAGTAGCAATACAGATAGTCTAAACAAAATAAGTTGGCTCGCTCATCTGAATATCCTATCACAAATATTTGCAGTCACACTATCTTGCTATTTTGAAGCACAACATCATGATTACACTTACCATATGTATGATTATTGATAACATTGCAAGATGACATGAAGCAAATGATGAACATTAAAGAAAAAATGTAAGAATTTGCGTGGATGCTTGTGGCCAGATGTACCCGATAAAACTAGTGCAGCAAGCCTTCACTGGTTGTAATGTATTCTGAGATGAGAATTCAAAGTTTTAGAGATCATAGGAGACACTGACAGGAATCTAGAGCTCCCTAAAAAGGCAGTGGCACACCTCCCTCCCTGCTGCACTCATCTATTTCTCATGCCTTGCTCCTGAGGTGCTGTTATTCCCAGTCTAATGCCTGGCGTCCCGCGTCTCCAACCACAGCTCAGAGACCCACCGGGCCTGGGAACCTCATTCCAGCTAGGCCGAGTTTGAAGTCATTCTGAGCATAATGGCAGAAACCAAGCTATGACATAAACCCAGAGAGTCTTTGCTCAGTTACAAGCCAAGTGTCAGACAACAGCCAATATTAAACACCTCCAGTAGCAGCTACTGGTATCCTTGCATGAGTGGTTAAAGCTGCACTAGGCAATTTCACACACTAATGGATCCAAATGGCAGCAAGAGGTCTTCAAAACCCTGAAATCAAGCATCATGACATGAGTGTCCCTTACTTCCGCTATCACTGGCGACTTCAACTTTCTGTGAAATAATAATAATGATAAAAATAAAGCGAACAATTTGCAAATAGGGTGAATGTGTAGATGCTCTTTTCTATTGCATTTTTTTAGGCTGCTAAGAAATGCATTACATTTTAACATTAAAATCTTGCCTAATGCAATTTTAAATTATGCAATCACAAGCCCGTCTTGTATTTCTGAACAACAAAAAACACAGACACCCCACACTGAGAGTATCTTTTGCTGGCAAGCTTTCATCCTGGGCTGGTCCCTTCACAGATGAATGGGAGGCTTGTACGGCCACCTCTCTATCTTCACATTCTCTGGAGAGGATGACGCGGTCGCTGAAAGCTTAGATTGATTGTAATTTGTGAACTTGATGCTGATATAATTCAATTTAGAGCTCGAGACAGTGATGTATTATCCCCTAGCTCAATTAGGAATAATAAATCATAATAGGTGGTATAATCATCCTCAATCATCTCTGCTGAGCTTCAGGAAGGGAGTATCCAGGCAACCTCCAGCACCAAACCAAAACAGCAGAGAACTGAGAGCCAAAGCCAAATTGTCTGACATCACTTCCAGGACAATAAACAAATTATTCAGGCTGCATTCCATACTGAAATGTCACGACGAAAACATTTTATCTCTGTAACAGTGAGCACATGTCTATTTAAAGTAAAATACGGTGTAGTATCTTTGATTAGTGGCGGCACACAGGACCAGTGCAGCAGGTACTGCAAAACAGTAGCTGCACACCAGCAGTGGAGTGATAAATTGCACATGTTTGGCTGTTATACTCTGCCAAAATGGCATCAGTGAGTGGAAATTGACTCACTATCAGCCTCATTTATTCAAAGCAAGCCATACAGAAAAAACAAATAGCGTCTTGCGATGACCACCTGGGCAAATGAGATCTGCAGCGATAAGCATCGGGGCTTCAAGTTGTAATGACTGCTCACTCTCTTGTTTCTTGCTACTTGCTGCATCATACATTTCCATCTCATTTCAATAACAGCCTCAGGGTGCCGGCTGGACATGACAGCTAGGGAGGAAACCAGCAAAATACATACCCATCCTGAAATGCTGCTGTCTGATCACAATTTTAGTGTAGCTACGGTGCATACTGTATGCAGGTAATCGTGCTCGTATATAAGAAAAAGACAGAGAGAGAAAATGAAATCCCATCTGATCTGCAGTATGTGCGTCTCATCGTGCTGCCCTGATGAGCTGGAGCGGGCTGTAGGGCAGCTCCCATTTGTTAAACATCTCCTTTTCTGGACATTAGCCACGTACGCCAGCCCACAGATAATTGAATCAATTACAACAGCACTGTCTCCTCCGTGTTTCAGTCGCAAAACAAGCAGAACTGAGCGTTCCGGAGAGACCGAACTGCAATTAAGGGCCCGTCCGTGGGAACACTTGCTACCTTGCTCGGTGAGAGGGAAAAAAAAGTGATAATTAGTGTGTTTATGCATGGAGCGGCCAGGCTGTGTTCAACTGCTGCTTTCACTGCTGCTGCTATTGCGAGAAATAGGAAAGGACAGGAAGGGCGGTAGATTTGTGTGTATCTGTGTTTGTGTGTGTGTGTGTTTTGCAGCAAGGCATGCAGCCAACACTCCCAGGCCTGAGGGGCTGGTGCATCAGCCAAGGAGGTGATGGTGTTGATGATGCAGTGCAGCAGCATACAGAGGTATAGCACACATTACCCAAAGCTACTGGCTCACCATCAAACACTAGCGGTTCTCAGCTTACACAATGTTCTGCTTCATTGCTCTTAGAAGAACTAAATCGTATTTACATTGTTTGTGTGTGTGTGTGTGTGTGTGTGTGTGTGTGTGTGTGAGTGTGTGTTTTTTGTCAGAACAGCCATTACGATTGCAAACGATGACAGGTAAGTACACTCCCTCCTTGTCTTCACCACTTCTCCTTGGAGTTTTGCGAGCTGGTGCTGAATACTCTCTGTGACTGACTTTGTGTGCTTGTTTATCTGTCTGTCATTCAGTCTGTCTTTCCACCTTTTTTTTTGTCTTTTTATCTCTTTCTGTATTTGTCATTGAGGCCTGTGAAAGTACCACATTTTTTGTAGAGTTTGTCTGACTTTCAAGAGTGTGTGCGCATTTGTTTAGCGCGTGTGTGTGTGTGTGCTTCGACACTCACCGCACTGCTGGGGTCAATGCGCGGCCTCTCCATGGCGATGGTGATGCAGTTGAGGAAGATGATGACCAACACCACGTGATCGAACATCTTATGGGTGATGATCTTATTGCATGCGATTCGAAACCTGTCAAACAACAGCAGCAAATTAAAAACCTGCAGTGATGTTGCTGAATAAGTGTGGATCCTAACAAAAAAAAAAAAAACAAACAAATTCATGCTGCTTTGCATTTATAGCCACAGTTGCAAAGTCCTCTCCAGGCATGTGGTTCAGTGATCATGACATTGCAATAGGACATATAAATCTACTACTATAAATCCTGAAAGAATACATAACATAAGGCGAGGGCACTTCCTGAAACAGCCTGCACAGATATTGCAAGTAATGAAAGATCCCATTCAATTTAAGAAAGCCTGTTTCACATACAGTAACTTGGTAATGAACCATTGTAGAATTAAGAGTCATTAATTATGCTTGACTTTCATTACAAGACATGAAAAGGTTCTTCTAGGCCTTCAGCTGAAGAGAACAGAGAGGAAAGGGCTGTGATATACGGCACTGGAGGGGATTAAACCGTGCATCAAATCCGCTTTGATGGCTCATATCTGCCTGAGTGTACAGCGGGGGACAATACTGTGAGCTCTCGATCTGGATTTTTGGCTTTATTTGGCAATGCAGACACCATTGTGTCACCACTTGCTGAGGTTGTGTGTGTGTGTGTGTAAGTGTCATCAGAGTGCAGAGATCATTGTTCATACAGTGCAGGCTGGATGAGTTAATTCCCCTTTGATATCTGCATGCCACAGCCTTGATGCTAAAGAATTTATGCGCTTTCCTCAAAGGGAGGGAAGACACATGGCACACAGGCAAACGCACACTTCTCGTGCCAGCTCCACTCCCATGGATAGAGGGGCCATCGTCTGGCTGGGGACTTTAATGTCAAGTTCAAATGCCCCCCCGAGACACACAAACACACATAGAAACCTCAGGAAAAAACACAACTGTTCCCATACATTCAAAAGCAAAAACAGCAAACCCCGTCAGAGCTGAGATAAAAACACGAAAAAGGCCGTTGACGTTATCTTGATGCATGAATGTGGGCATAAAAAAACAAACGTTTGAGACGATATTTACTGACCTTTTGAGCGCTCTGACATCAGTGCCTCTGAGTGACAGTTGGCATAATTAGCCTAAACAATGATTACACTTACAGTGTGTTTTGACTCTAACTTTTATCGGTCTGAAGTTATGAGAGTTTGCTTATTTTTCATGATGATAACCCCCAGAAAAAAGACCCCTGCAGTCCATATTGGGGTATATTATTACATGTGGGAAATCATTTGTAATTTTAAATGAGAACAACAAAAGCAAACGGTTCTTTACAATGGCTAACTTACAATAGCACTGTACTGAGTAGCATATAATGTAATATTTGCATGTCTGGACATATGTTCATCTGATTTATATCCCTCAAACAGTCAATATTTCACAATATATATTGACACATCTGCTTCAGTCTGTACATCTGTTGGTCAGAATGTATCTTTGTGCTGATTTATTGTGGCATCATAACTCAACTGTCAATTTTTGCTACATCTTTCTGCACTGCTCTTCCAAGAGATGACGTACTAATCAAAAACTGTTGGATGTGACATCTTTTTCCTTGGATTTTTGTCGATTAAGTTTGTGGCGATTCTTGCTCACGCTAACTACCCAGTTCTTGTCCTTTTTCCAGAAAAGATTAGCAGACCTTTAGAACAGCAAATGTAGAACGTTTTTGAACTGGGAATAGGTTGAATAATTGTTGTGTCATACTGTAGCAGGAAGTGATATTCTGTGGCAAAACAGACAGTGATTACTATTAGAATGACACAGATTATTGTGTTTAACTATTTATCATTATTATTTTTTTGAATATCTCAGCTGCTCTCTGTTCTATTTTCATCTGTATGTGATTCTGTGCTGCTGTGATGACCCATTTTCCCAGGAGGATCATCATATCTAGACATAATCTACTGTGATCATGTATCAGGACCTCCTGTGCCAGCATCAAGATCCCCTGACAGACCCGAGCCCCCACATCGACAGCCTTTTCTTGTGGTCACCACATGTAATCGGAGCTACTGGATCACAGTATGACCGCACATCCGGCTCGCTCCTCCGCTCATTAAAAACTTCCTCTGCAGTAATCAGCAGCAGCAGCGGCACAAAGGCAGGTTGAGGTGAACTCAGGTCCGTGTGAAAGCTGCTTGACTCCGGTCTCCCACCGGGCCGCTGTCTCTTGATGTGATTGTGAGCACAGGCATGCATCTGCGGTGGTTCGGGGCCAGAATGGACGCCACACAGAGCCTGTGTCCTCGGTGTCACTCAGCACTAGCCAAATGCTGCAGCCCGCTGCGCCTGGAAGCCGGCTAGAGGCCCAATTTCAGCCAAGCTCCATCAGTTTCCCTAATACTCTGACAGTAAAAGATTAGAGAGAGCGTTCTCTATTAACCTTTTCCAAATGATAAAATATAGCTAACAGGGGAGTGGTGCATCCAGAACTTTTGAGGAGGCACCAATTCCCACAAACACATCCCCACTGCAAGCTAATAGAGCACTGAGATATAAACATAGGTGTTGCTAGGGATTGCTCGGTCTTTATGAAGAACAGAGAAGGAGGAACGAATCAGGCACAGCGGATGGTGGTGTGTATGTGTGTTTGGGGGGTTGTATTTGATGTTAATTAGAATAGTGTGGTGCTGCGGCAGGAAGGGGCCGACGTGTTGCACGGTGTTGCCTTCCCAACCATCTTCTCCAAACAGACAACAGAGCCACACAGATCAAAACCCCCGAGGGAGAGAGAGAGGAGAAGAAGGGATGGATTCTGCGTGTGGCTGAGAAAACGTGAGGCACACAGGAGGGAAAAAAAGCTCCCTCCCTGCACCCCTTGGCTCCTGCTTACTCACCCCTGACATGGCAGAAATACACAGATAAAAGAGACTTTTGAAGTGAAAATGTGGAAGGGAGTAGGAGTCGATATAGGAGGGAAAGAAATAATGCTGTATTCACATTGCAGCCTAAATAGCCAGTCGGCATGGCAGGATGTCAGTCTGACGCAATGTGATTTTAACTAAAAGGTTCAGTCTTTCTATATACTGCACACTGATGGCAGGGAGTGGAAATCATTTTCAGCCTGGGAGTCTCATGCGTCAGACCACGTCATTCTCTAACTCTACTAGACACTCACACTACGTCTTACATTAGCACCAATAATTACAAGAGTCTGTTGCAACACTTTTGGTAGACTTTTTTAAATTTATTTTGCAATCAGTACTCTTTTTCCAACACATCTAATCTTCCTCTATGATTAAAATTACAGTGGCAGTAATCTGATTATTTATAGCAGTGATAGTCGAATTAAAGTGACTGGTCTTGCATTTTGTGTACGTGTGGCAGTTAATAATAATATTGGGCACAGCTGCACATCTCTTGTCCACAGGGTCCTGGAACTGCCTTATCAATAAACTGACCCAATGCAAGATGCTGATCAGACTTAAAAAACAAGAAAGATATGATACAGCAACATTAGATTAATGTTTGGGCTGGACCACTTTTGGAGTGACCTGCTGTCATTTTCTATCAGCATCCATGTGTATTGTCAGTTTGAGTGTGTAGGCTGTGCCTCAGATTGTTTGACAGCGAAGCAGGAGAAAGTAGGAGCAACCAGGGAGAGGTCACAAACAAGAACACTTAATAATTAATTAAAAATCTGTTCCTGACCAATCAGTGGCTCAAACAGCTCACCAGGAATCCTCCCCATTCCCCTGATTAGCCGTTTCAGCAGTGATTGATACAGTCAAAACAGATGGGGCAAACAGTGCTGTGTGACTTTAAATATTTCATTTCAAAATATCTAATTTATTATTTATATTCTGCAGTATATGTTGCAGTTATATTCTGCAGAAATGATTTCCGATGATTCCCGCACTAAACAGAAAGCCACAAGAATTTCCCAGCTCAACAAAATTTGGCAAAACACTTTCTTCTCACTGGAAAAGTTTTAACTACATGGACACTTGAAATTTCTTGCTTATGCGCTACTATATCTTTATGAGAGATGGGAGGAGGAGAGCAGATGTTAAAATGTATGTGGCTGCATCAATTTGCCCGGCTATTTCAACATCCAGCTTTTCTTTAGCATCACAATAGGAGGCTGAAGTAGGAAAAAAACTTCAGTCACCAAGTTCCATTAGCAGGCGCTCTAGGTGGCACTGATGCCACTGATGCCTGAACATTGAACATTTGGTTTGTCTACCACATACCGCCACAGTGTGAATATACCATGAGGCTGCCATACTAACAGCTGAAGAAGCTGCAAAACTGAGGACATGGCCGAGGGATGGAGGGACAAGGAGAGGTGTGAGTCCTACCTGGAATCAGGAGGGAAGAGGTAGAGTGACCAGGTGTCTCTCTGCCGACACCAATCTGGCTGCTTCTTCTCCAACCAACGGAACAATCTGGCGAAACGACCCTGCGGCGAGTGACAGGCCAAGAGTTACACTCATACATATGCAGTCCACCCATTTTTCACACAGATTCATCCACCACCAGTCAGTCTTGTGCTCAATAACCATGCAGTTTGAAAAGGTGCTATACAGAAAAAGTTTTTTTAATTGTTATAATATGATATCTAGTTTCATCCCTGCAGTATTGAAATAATATTTATGTATTACCCAGCCTAAACAAATTCCTAAATCTAACATTACAACAACCTTAAACCTAAACCCAGTTCCTAAGCAAGGTGTATTCCTTGTGGAAAATGTGTTCTTTATATGCTTGTAAACACACTGGTCCTCATCAGGATAGACATACAGGAACACACACACAGACAGACACAGGGACTGACCAGATTGGCCTCCTCCTCTGCATTATCGTCTTCAGTGTTGTCCTCCAAGGAGAGCTGCGTCGGTCCAAGGGCTGACGGAGAGCCCTTCCCGTTACAGTCACTGTGCTCTGGGGGCCGCAGATGGCCCAGCGAGGGCGGCCTGGAGCTGTGCATACTGGCTGAGCGATACAGGTAGGGCACCTGTACAAAGTGACAGTGTGGGGTTAACTTGGGAAATACTATAGCAGCTACCATGTGAGTGTAAATGGAAAAAGCTTTGATTTGATAATCTTAAAGTAGTTACATGCAGTATTCGTAAAGATCAGTGTGTCGTTATCAAATCAACTGCAATACCTTAATCATAAACAGTTGAAGAGATGATTGGTGACCTCTATTCCACACCACCAGTATTGCTAATGTTAGTGTTTTTGAAAGTTAAGAACACATTTTGCAGTTGTTTTCTAGGTCAATTTACCAATCATTTGCTTCATGTGGCCAGGTGAACTCTTTAACTCTACTTCATTCAAGTGAATAAATGCATCAAATGGGTTGCAAAGTTGATCCAGATGCAACAGCGTTGTTGTGTTTGTTTCCACACTCATGCGTCACTTCTTGCATGCTGTGTGAGTTCAGTGTGGCATCCTCTGCTGAGAATAATACTGCTGTAAGTGCATCAACATGAACAACAAAGGATACCACAAAAATCTGACAAAGTGCTCTGACATTTTTCATCTTGTATCCAGATGGCAGCCTGTTGCTCCTCACTGTCACATCCTTCGGTGAGTAAACTAACCCAACTATCAACTCAAATAAATTCATGTAAACTAGGGTTATTGAGGGAAATTGCTTTAAATGAACTATCACCATACTCTGATTATTCAGAGAATTGGGGAGGTGAATGAGGAGTGACAGAAGATGATGACTGCTGCACAGTGTCTACCTGCAGCAGAGTGTCAGGGGGCAAATCCATGGAGCTCCGAGTCTCCACTGACTCCATCCTCCGGTGTCGGCGGCCTGTCTGCGACTGAGACATTGAGTCTGTCCTGGCCAGGGAGGCATCATCATCGTCCATCAGCCCTCCTCCTCCTTCTCCTCCACCCTCTCCATCCTCAGAGCTGGAGCCGCCCTCCCCAGAAAGGAGTGAGCGTCGCTCTCCGGACTGGTGCTTCTGGCGTTTGAGTGACGGGGCGCGGCCCAGGCTGTTCCAGCTGGATCGCCGGCTGGTCCAGCCGCTGCCAGAGCTCCATGGTGTATAGGGGGAGGAGCTACGGGCGCTGGTCTGCAGTCAGAGGATGGGGCAAGTTGAAATCAACAGGAAGAGGAGAGAGGAGTGAGTAAAATTAGGTGAAAAAAATTATTGCTTCTAAAAGTCTTTCATGCTAAGAGTGCACTCTGCATGGAATTGAATTGGAAGTGAAAATAACAGAGCTGAACTGGACTGAACTGAATAGAAATGATTTCGAAATCGTATCGCATCGTATCATTTTGTCCCATAATGTAGTGTCCTGTATTGTATCATATCATATCTCATTGCATTGTATCGTCCTACATTATAGCATAGCATAACACATTGTATTGTATGGTATCATTCATATCGTATGCCCCCGTGCTGTATTGTATCAACTTGTATTTGTATCATATATCGTATCAACTTCTATTGATTTGTTTAATATTATATTGTTTTGTCAAGGATTATATTGTATTGGTTCACATCACATCGTGTTGCATGGCATGGCATCATATCGTACCAAAATGTGTTGTATCTCATCATCTTGTATCATTTCGTATTGTACTGTAACATATCATATTGCAGTTGAATTGAATTGAACTGAACTGAATTATATTTGAGCAGAACTGAGATTCAGTTTGACAGACAGGAGCAGATGTAGAGAACTGGGCTTATTTTGCCAGGTCTTTATCCTGATCATCAGTGGTCTGTCAGACGGAGAGTGGCAGTGGCAGCAGTAAGTGGAGTGCGGGCACTGTAGAGTGTTGGTCTGGCAAGCCACATTAATCATCATCAATCATCGTGACCTCAACACATCAGCAGGACAGATACAATGAAGTAGGAGAGTCATGGGGGGGTATTTATCCTCTCACACACCATATTAATGGTGGCCTCGTGACATACCTTGTGACTTTTCAAAAGACAGTTACAAATGTAACCAAAAATTAAATCGACTAAAACAGATAGCTTTGGTTGCGTTTACTCTCACAAGCAGTGAAAGTAAGGTAAGGAATTTAAAAGCAAGGCAAGAAACATGAAAGGGGACAATAAAGGAGAAGTGAAGGACAGTCAATGATAGATCATTACAAAAAACAAAGCTATTTAAATTTAAAGGAGTCTAGAAGCTCTGGTGGTGAAAGCACTTCAGATTGACACTTTTCTTTTCTCAGGCTTTGAAAGAGCCAACAGGAACCTCTTGTTTTTGATCTAGCCAGTGGAACAGCGAATAACAACCTGTCTTACAAGTCTTACTGGTGATTGTAAAAGCTTAAAATCAAATTCTTCAATCTAATAGGTAAACAATAAAAGATGGTGAATCAGAAAGATATGATGTGGTCTTTTTGTTCCAGTGGGAGGCCTTGCTGCAACAGACAAGAGAATAAGGCAGAAACTCCAGGGCCTTGTAGTAATACAGATAAAAGCAGGGATGACAGAAAGATAAGAGTGGCTGGAGTGAGGAATCATGTAGAAAGTTGCAGTCAGTTGGTTTTATACCATGGGGCGTTCAGTGTGAGTGGAGAAACTGAAAATGGTGGCTAAACAGCGCACTGACCGGTGACTTGTCATAGCAGGCCGGGTCGATGGAGACGTTGCTGCCTCGACGGGACTCGTAGCCCAGGACAGGGTCACCTCCAACAGGCAGCTTGGGTATGGGCATGGGGGTGGCTGCCGTGTGGGTGATCAGAGGAGGCGTCAGGCTGCTCTTCAGGTCCACATGACCGTTTATGGGCACTACTAGCAAAGGGAAAAGGAATGGGGAGAGTTATAGTTTAGTGGGGTGAAGCAAAGAGCAAAGCAGACGGGGGATAGAGAGGATTAAAGGTGACCAGGATTTAATGTAAAGAATTGAGGAGAAAAATGGAGTGTAAATGAGATGAAAGGATTAAGGAGAGCGGCGGTGAGAACAGGGTCGTACAGGTGAGGGAAAGAGAAAACTGGAGGAAAAAAGGGAGATAGAGAGGAGCAAGGGTGCCAAATTTAAAAACAAGAGAAGAGCGGAAGGACGGGGAGGAGCATCGTGGGTACATGAGGAGACCCTATACAAGAAAACCCGGAGTAAGACAGCACAGCTTTCTAAAAAATGGATGCCTCATACTGTTATTCAGCAACATCAATATTTCAAAAGGGCCTTAATCTTATGGGATGTGTGCGAAGGAATATTGTGTTCAGTGGCAACATAAATACATGACGTACAGTGCGTGGGGGAGGGATGCAACTTTAATAACGCTAATTCCTCCGTCTTTCATTTTTTTATCCCCAGCCTAGACGATGTAAATTAAGCTTTTTCAGCTATCTCAGCAGCTTTCCACAGTCCTTCCTAAGAGGGAGAATAGGAGGTGATACATCTGGGAGTTCTACTCTGTACAGTGGAGCTTCCACAGGGCTTCTCAGTCTAAGGGATCAGTAATTAGAGGCGATAGGAAACCACCGTATGAGGAATTATGGATGAGGCTGCTGTATGGTTTAATGCAATGCGAGGAGACAGGCACGTGCCCACCCAGTGCGATAGGAAACCAATAGGGAAATACACTAAGAGCACGGCTGCACCAACATAGAAACAGGTGGGCAATGTTTTAAAACTTATACTGTACTCCTGAGGCTTTGGGCATAAGTTGCAGTTTCTTGGACATGAACAGAAAAAGGTGGGGGATATAGTTTTGAGGCTTTGGGTTTAATTTGCACGGTTTAACCTGCGTTTTTAACAAACACAACACAGTACGCAATCTGCAGGAATCTAACAAAGCTTAGTGAGGGGAAATGCCAAGCAGTTAACTGTGCAAATACAGATGGTGTAAGTTTTGCAAAGTGTTTGTAAAAGGAGCTTTGAGAAATCATAGAGGGCTGATTTAGATCATTTGCATTCCTGTTATAGCATGATTACATTCTTGCAGAGTGCAGTCATGCAATGTGTGTGTGTGTATGTGTGCGTTCGTGTCTGTGTGTGTCTGTGTGTGTACCTCACCTGCGGAGGCCGATAAATCCTTCTTGCTGCCGTTCACATCCTCCATGCTGCGAGCGAAGGAATCTATCTCTGAACCCGATTTAGAAGCATCACCCTTTACACACATACATACAAACACACACACACACGTGTACATGCACAGACGCACACACACACACAACAAGAACAGTGTAAAGTTATGCAACAAAAACACCTGTGAAAATATCATTCTCCCGGGAGAGGGGGTAAAAAGCAAGCGGGTCGAAGTTGCCTCTAAACACAGATCCCTGCTCAGTTCTTTTTCCTTCCAAGTGTAACTTCAATCGCGGCTCAGATCTGACCTTGGATCAGTCACTAGAGGCAACCTCCCTCTGTAAGCAGGCAGGTGAGGGGGCGGTCTCCCTGACTCCTAAGCTCAAAGGTCAAAGGTTACAGAGAGAGGGAGAGATAGCCCGTCAGTCAGCTCCGACTACACACAGTGTCATCATGCAGGTAGAACAGGTCAAACTGAACCACACTGAAACACATGTGATAGGCAACATGGGGCACAGAGAATCGGGCTGATGCTGTGTATTGAGTTGCTTGTGTTGTATGGAGACACACAGCCATGGCAATTCTCCCAAGGCAACCAAACTGCAAGACTAAACAGAGATATTTATATTCCACTTGGTCACAAATTGACCCTGTACCCACTGTGGCCTGGTAAACAGCTACCACAGAGCTTCAGTGTGGTCGAGCACAGAATCAAACTTTCACACTCAGACACGTCTACCACACAAATACCTGCGCACACACACACACACGCACACGCACGCACACACACACACACCAAACATACTAAATTTACTTTAGTGTGGTGGAAGGCATGAATCGGAAACGCAGTGGGAGTTTTGTCAAAGAGCAGCACAGCAGCTTATGCCTTTTTTTTCCTCTATCGTCTTTCAGCAGATGTGCCAGAATACACCTTTCTTCTCTCTACTTCTTCTTTATTTCTCTCCTTATTGTCATTCCATTGCACTCTTTCCCTCTCCCCACCCTCTATCCTTCTCTTCCAGCTTTAATTACTTCACCTCGCTCTACCTTGAACTTGAACTTGAACTTTGTTTTTGACACGTACCGCAGTATCAGTGAGCTCAGGGTTGCTTGTATTTGCTCTCTGCTGGAGCCTGCAGCCCCCATACCACAGTGTGTGTGAGGGAGCCAAGTGGATGCTGGGATTAATAGGATACCGACTCAGTGAGTCAGACCTCTGTGGTAGTAAAGTGAATAAACTGTGCGCAGAAAAGCCTCAGGATGCAATTGCCATCCACCTCCTCTTAAACTTTCTTGATACTTTCTGTGTGTGTGTGTCTGTGAGAGAGAGAGAGAGAGAGAGAGAGAGAGAAGAAAGGGTGTAAATTAGCACGGATTTTGAGTATATTCATATACAATGTGCATGAGTGCAGGCATGTGGTGTGTGTATGTATGTGTGTGTCTCTTGCGACTAAGCC